>JASAMV010000259.1:0-97842 GCA_030248065.1 Rhynchonema sp. JSB1_4
CCGACACCCAAGCATTGCAGGGGAGCAAAATTTTAGTCGATCAGAAAATGTAAAACGTTACGCCTTTTTATACGTGTTAGGGATGATAAGGGGCAAAATAAAATAGCTCTTTTTTTCGACATTTTCGCCGAAAGGGAACTTGAAATGTTTTTAACGAGGAGCAGCGCCGATTTTTTGGAAATATGAGGTGGGAAAAACACCAACTTTGCGTCTGAAAAGCACAAAATCATTCGTCATTGGGGTTATGAAAGAGGTAAACAATCGTAACCACCACCTCAGGTATTAGGTCCAGCCTGTGGTCATGAACCAGGGACATGGTCATGGACCAGGAGGGGGCAAGTTCTGAAAGTTATACTTGCGTATTTTTCCGCAAAATATATTTTTGGAAAAAAAACCGTTTTTTTTCCGGAAAAAAAACCGTTTTTTTCCAAATATTTTTCCAGTACTTAAGGGTACCCATAGTCCAAAAACGCCTATTTTGGAGAAAATTTTGTCGGGAAATGGCCTGAAACAGGCTAAAAATGCACTTGGAGATTAAAAAGTGCTCATTTTGAACTGTTTAGCACCGATTTACATTGGTTTTGACAACATCCTTTCGCAACCTTTGAAAATATTTCGGAAATTTTTGGAAAAAAACCGTTTTTTTTCCAAAAGTTGCCACTTGGAAAAATTTCCGGAAAAATAAAAACGTATTTTTCCGGGCCTCGGAAAAAAAACGGTTTTTTTTCGGTTTTTTTTCCGGAAAAAAAACGGTTTTTTTTCCGGCCCGCAAGTATACTGAAAGTTGTTCCTGCCTAGCGCTTTTTCCATTGTAAAAAGTCATTTTTGGCTTCCCTGAAATCCGTCGACTTCTAATCCAAAATCAAGTGTACGCGCAGAACTCTGGCTTATTTTGCTCGCCTGAACCGCAATTTCACTGAGGAATACTTGACGCCGAAGCGCGCGATATTTAGATTCTTTGATTTTCAGATTTTCGAAATTGAAAAAATAATTTGAGTCGTTAAAACACACGTTTCCTGAAATTCTGAAACCGAAATACTATCAACCCGACACCCACACACCACGAAAAACCCAAACACCGACACCTCCCTCCCGCACCCTACTCACAGCAGCAACGTTTAGCCTAGTCCTTCTCCGTTATCCAGCTACCACAGGAATTCATGGTTATGAATGGCCATCACTGTGTTCTCAAAAAATGATGCGTACACGCGTCTCAAAAAAACTTTAAAAGTACACGTTAAAATTTACCAATCGATGCATTGCGAGCAAGACCGGACCGAGGCATTCATTGAAATCAGTGATGTCATCCATCCACTCGGCGTAGCAAGAGGCAAAATCGTGTTTTTCACCGGACTGAAAAATGCAGGCGAACGTTGTTAGTTTATCATCCGACAGAAAGAAACTGAATTCGGCGACTGCAAACAAAACGCACTTTTTCGAGCTCTTCGAAATAATTCCCAACGGAAGGCAATTGTCTAATAACCGCCTCATCCGCTGGTTTCGGCCGCTCATAACTAAACACCACAGGTACCACAGCGCGCTCAAAGTGCGTCAACAACGATAGATGCAGAGCAGCGAAGAAATCATCGAGTGAATGCGTCTCGTTGGTGAAACGACGACGGAGAAATTTGAATAGATCGGCCGATACGTTGAATGGCATGCGAGTGGATGACTGCAAACGGTTTGCTCCTGATATGTATTCCTGATATGCAAACGTTAGTCTTCAGGGTTTCGTTTGACGTCTTGAGGTAGGGTTTATTGAATATATATCGTCATGGTCACCCCATCGCCCCAAACAAACGCAAGTTAGACACAAAAATGAAAATGAGAATAGTTCGTTGTGGGATGCGTTCGCACCGTGCAGTACACGCTGGCCCGGGTGAGGCCAAAAACTTCAAAAAAACACAGAAAGCAAATCTGACTAGACCGACTTTCGAATTAATGAACATATCAATGAGCAGCTGGTCGAAACTGGCCGACAACGGAGTCAATGACACGCTCGTCGGTTGCATTTGCGACAAAACATCAGCACTTAGCAGTTCGGCCAACGACCGGCGGCAACCCAGAATGGTGGGGATCTAAAAAAAATAATTCGCGTTTTGTTGCCACGATCAACCAGAAACAAAATAGAGCCAGAACCCACAGAATGACGACAACATAAATCCAACACGCCATTCATGTGATCAGCAGGCCATCGATCGCAACAGTCGATTTGCACAACCTAAATTTAAAATGTCGTGAATAATTCGTGCCGGGAAGACTCATTATAAACAAAACGGATTAACCGGATTTACCAGACTGAACGAATTTTTGCGTGCTGGGGGAAGACTCAACGGAACCCAGCTGGAATTTGGTTTTGAAACAAGGCTTGAGCTTAGGCTTAGGCCTACATTTATACTTGCGGGCCGAAAAAAACCGTTTTTTTCCGAGGCCCGGAAAAATACGTTAAGTGGCAACTTTTGGAAAAAAACGGTTTTTTTTCAAAAATTTCCGAAATATTTTCAAAGGGGACGAAAGGATGTTGTCAAAACCAATGTAAATCGGTGCTAAACAGTTCAAAATGAGCACTTTTTAATCTCCAAGTGCATTTTTAGCCCGTTTCAGGCCATTTCCCGACAAAATTTTATCCAAAATTGGCGTTTTTGGACCATGGGTATCCTTAAGTACTGGAAAAATATTTGGAAAAAAACGGTTTTTTTTCGGAAAAAAACGGTTTTTTCCAAAAATATATTTTGCGGAAAAATACGCAAGTATACCTACGTTTACGCATATATTTAAGCTTGAGTCTTGGCCTAGGTTTGAACTTAGGCGGAATACACGCGGAGCACATAATACAAACAACATGCACAATGTCTTCCTGGGAAACGGCTCATAAATTACGGGGATTCTGTTTAAAGGTGCTGGTTAACAACCCTTCGACCGCGCTTGATCTTGGGGGGTAGCATATATAAACAAAGTTTGGATATCGTGTTACTCGACCCTAATCTGGCAAGCCGATTGGTTGCTTCCTGATGTTTCACGGCCACGTTGAAGTTTGCCCCTGGTGAAACAAACCGAAAAAATTTGAAACGCTGCTGTGACACGAATAGGGTGTTTCAAAGTTTGATACTGGAGTGACAGCAACCTCCAACATTGTGGCGAAAACCGCAATGCACAATAGCTATTGAAACGTCCGCATTGTTGAATAAAAAAATAAAAGGTTAAAGAAACCTGGCCATTTTTTGTTAGGATTTTCTACTCGTATAATTTTAAGCATCTGTGGTGAATGAAATAAGTTGTCAATTACAAATAAAAATCCTCTAATTATTAAGATTTTTGTTTATGCTTCCCAGTTTTCAAAACCCTACACAGCTCACACAATGTTTACCACAACATGCGCAAGGCAGCCATTCCACAGCGCACACACAACGACAACACACAGCCGGTAGCGACAACACAGTAATGTTTCACTGCTGGCAAGCTTTGGCCAGGTTTCTGAAACCTTTTATTTTTTTATTCAACAATGCGGACGTTTCAATAGCTATTGTGCATTGCGGTTTTCGCCACAATGTTGGAGGTTGCTGTCACTCCAGTATCAAACTTTGAAACAGCCTATTCGTGTCACAGCAGCATTTCAAATTTTTTCGGACTTTTTCACCAGGGGCAAACTTTAACGTGGCCGTGAAACATCAGGAAGCAACCAATCGGTTCGCCAGATTAGGGTCGAGTAACACGATGTTCAAACTTTGGTAAAATATACTACCCCCCAAGATCAAGCGCGGTCGAAGGGTTGTTAACCAGCACCTTTAAGCCGCTTTATTTTCAAATCCATAATGAGACTTCCCTTCCCTCCGGTCCGGAGCCTCTGCAGGATGAACGGATTACAATAGTAATGAGTCTTCCATCAACCGGATAATTCGCTAATTACAATTTTGATTGACGCAGCACGAACCGTAATTTTGGAAATGTTTTTCATTCCTGTGTCACCAGTTCTGCTGTGGACCTTTTGTTTCCGTTTCGTAGTTTCTTTCAAGGCAAGAGTCGAAGATTTAGAATTGCCACAACGATCCTGAAATATGATGAAGGCAGTGTGGAGGCAATTATTCCTCAAGTTATTGTTTGTAATCGAGCGGTCGAAACACAAGTGCATTCCTTATAGTACGTTAAAACACCTAAATTTTTTTTGAACTTATGCCATAAATCAGGTACGACTTACCAAAATAGTTTGTAACACACTCGCCAGAGAGCCGCCGGGGAAGGCACGAAATCTGAGCAGATCAAGGGTCGTGTTTCCGCTTCGTTCAACTTCGTAGTCAAGCAGATGCTGTTCGACACCGTTGAAAACATTGTCAAAATCACACGTACTCTCGGATAAATGCAGAACGAGCGACAGATGCTGCTTGTCAGTAGCAACAGTGTGTGAGATCGAAACTATGTTATCAGAAAACTGATCCACAGCAGTTAACAGTGTGTTATTTTGGGTCAAAAGCACCGCCGAATATTTATCGTGCAACGCTTGCTCGAACGTGCGCCACACGTTGTCGCGGTTCGGTGCGGCAACATTGGACCTCGCTTTGGCCTGATTCTTTTGCGATTTATTTGCCGTTTTATGCTGGCCATCCTCAAATGAGGGTGGAAATGAATTCCAGAATTTTAACCTTGTTCCCGTCAAATGTTCTAACGGTACTGATGGCAAAGATTGTTCGTTGCCGCCAGTGGCACACGTCAAACTGGTCATGATCTGAAATAATTTGTATATACATGCTACCGGCCATCGGAAGGATGGACTGACCTACGAATGAAAAAACCGTCATTTTTCTGGAAAAATGTCGGAAATTTTTGGCGAATTGTGTTTTCCGAGACATTTATCCAAGTGTACTGGAATGGAACAAGCGCAAGGCGTCTTCAAAATACGTGTATTTAATTGACCAGTACAGTTCCTGGTGGGGATGGGGAAGAGGGTGCCCTCGGGTTCATTATATTCCCTCCGGTGGTACGTTACCCCATCTACTCCTCTCCCTCTGAGTCAGAGGTCGCAATCGGGTCGCGATTTTGGGCTTTTGGCTCAGGCCGGGCCGGAGATTTGGAGGGTCGGGCCGAGCCGGGCCGGGCACCCCGGCCCGAAGCTTCTGAAGTGACTTACTTTACTGAAAAAGTAGGGATTTTTTGCCAAAAATACTAAAATTTCTGACAGATTCGGCAAGTAAGTGATCAGTATTGTCTATCTGACGACTTTTTCATGGAAAACAATGAATTTTCAACCAAAAAATAGGTTCAAAAAAATCCCAAAAATTATTACAAAAATTGGGTTGAGCCAAAAATTCGGGCCCGGCCGGAGATTTGGGGGTTCGGGCCGGGCCGGACCGGGCCTGCCAAACCCGGCCCGATTGCGACCTCTGCTCTGGGTACACTATCTCCCCCAATTTTTGCCTAACTATAGTAAAGAAAACTAGGCAAATTTCGGCCTAAACTAGGCATTTTCAGGCCCAAAATGGGTCAAGGTTATACTGGCGGAAAAACCGGTTTTTTATATTTCATGAAAAAAAACCGAAAAAAAACGAAAAAAAACCGATAAGGAACCGCAGTGTATAAGGACAGGGGAAGCAAAAATAAGGTATTTTTGACACAGCAATGTTAGCACAGACACTACAGTGGTGCCTATGGGTGTTTTTGATGCTTATTGTGACTAAAATAGTTGAAACAAGCCACATTGACATCGCCCGCGCTCGGCCAAAGTTGTTCTGAACAAAAATATTTCCCAACTTCTGTCAAAAATTCGAACATTTCGTGAAAAAAGACCAATGTTTCCCGGAGTGGAGGCTGAGGTTTTTTTCGGTTTCTTTTCACGTCCCAGATGGACCCGGTTTCTTTTCGGTTTTTTTTTCAGTGAAAAAAAAACGGTTTTTTCCATCGTCATCGTTTTTTCTATCGTCAAGGTTGAAAAATTGTCAAAAGATATTTTTTAGATAGAATTTTTTTTCCAAAAAAGAGCAAAAATAGGTCAAATTTTTCACCTCAAAAAGTGACTTTTTCCTGAATTTGGGTCTTCCCCCTCGGGTACACAATCCCTCCCCCCCCCCCGAATAAAGTCGGGGTTCCGCTATCTCCACCTCCGGACCAGGAACTACACTGTTAATGACCAAAACATTTGAAAGCTGCCAGTGCCAACGTGAAGCTCAGAACAGAGGTCGCAATCGGGCCGGGTTTGGCCGGCCCGGCCCGAGCTCCCAAATCTCCGGCCCGGCCCGGCCCGACCCGAACCCCCAAATCTCCGGCCCGGCCCGAATTTTTGACTCAGATTTTAACCCAATTTTTGTCATAATTTTTGCGATTTTTGAATCAATCTTTTTGGTTGAATATTTATTGTTTTCCATGAAAAAGTCGTCAGATAGACAATACTGATCACCAGTGGTGTGGCTACCCAGGCGTGCAATCAACCTACTTTACCACCAGAAAGGCCTGCAATCAACCTACCTACTGTTGTACCGGCCGAGCTAGGTGAGGGAACAAAATTTTTTATGTCTAAATTTTGATGAAAATGCACTCTAAAACGCTAATTTCACGCGCAGCGCGCGATTTTTCGCCTATTTGGAGTGAAAAATATCGATTTTATTCATACCATTTTGAGTTAAAAATAGCAACCTACTATACCCAGCCGGGGCGGGGCCGGGGGGCGGCGACCTACCTACTACTGTACCAGGATGGCGCGTCAATCTATCTACCCAATGGTGTGGCTGGGGGGGCGGGGGGGGGGGGGGGGGGTCCCCCCAAGGTACAGTAGGTAGGTTGCCGCCCCTCGCCTGGTACAGTAGGTAGGTTGCCGCCCCTCCCCTGGTACAGTAGGTAGGTTGCCGCCCCGCCTAACTTTTCACCCAAAACATTCATTTTTGGCTTAAAATTGCATAAAATTAGCATATTTGTCTGCAAATAGGCGAAAAATCGCGCGCTGCGCGCGAAATTAGTGTTTTAGGCCACATTTTCTTCAGTATTTAGACATAAAAAATTTCGGTTTCCAGATGATTCCCCGCCCCAAGTGGTACGACCCCCCCCCTAGCTCGGCTGGTACAGTAGGTAGGTTGCCGGCCCGCATTTTGGGTGGTACAGTAGGTTGCCGCCCCGCCTGGGTAGCTACACCACTGTATCTACCTACTAACCTGCTGTACCTGCTAGGGGGGACCCCCACCCAGTGTTGGAGGTGGGGGGGGGGGGGGGGGGGGGGGGTAGCCCCCCCCCCCAGTACAGTAGGTATCCCCCCCTCGCCTGGTACAGTAGGTATCCCCCCCGATGTTTGGTATGGTACAGTAGGTATCCCCCCCGATTTTCACCCCGGTACAGTAGTATCCCCCCCGATTTTGCCTAAAATGCCATTTTTAGGCCTAAAATGGCCGAAATTAGGCAAAATCAGTGTGTTTTTCCTCAAATTACCCGAAATTCGCGCGCTACGCGCCCAAATACTACGTTTTCACGATTCCACACATAATAAACACATAAAAAATTTTCACCCCAAAAACCCCCCTAACCCCCCCCGAACCCCCCCCCCTAGGTACATAACCCCCCCCAGGCCATCGGCTCTGGTACAGTAGGTATCCCCCCCTCTCCGAGCGCGGTACAGTAGGTATCCCCCCCTCCAGAGTACCTCCAACACTGCCCCCACCCCCCCCCCCCCCCCCGGGTAGTACTTGGTCAGGGTGTTGACGATAGATAGATTGGGACCCGAAATGTATTGACGATAGATAGATAACCCAAGTCCGAAATCTGGGGGGGTCGACCCAAACTTGTTGACGATAGATAGATGGTGGGGGGGGGTCGCCAAAAATCAAGGTATAGTATAGTGTATTAAGTACGTAATAATGTTTAAATATTAATGAAAATGCACTTAGATGTACTAAATCCGCGCGTAGCGCGCGATTTTTTGCCTATTTAGGGCAAAAAATACCGATTTTGAGCCATTTTGAGTCAAAAATGTCAATTTTGGGTTCGAAGAAATGTGTTGACGATAGATAGATTGTTCCCAGAATTTGTTGACGATAGATAGATTTGCCCATAAGTGTTGACGATAGATAGATGAAATCAAAAAGTGTTGACGATAGATAGATGAATCTGGGGGGGGACCCCCCCCCCCACCCCCCCCCCCCCCCAAGTACTACCCTGGGCCCCCAGCCACACCATTGCTGATCACTTACTTGCCGAATCCGTCAGAAATTTTAGTGTTTTTGACAAAAGAATCCCTACTTTTTCAGTAAAATAAGTCACTTCAGAAGCTTCGGGCCGGGGTGCCCGGCCCGGCCGGAGCCAAAAGCCCAAAATCGCGGCCCGGCCCGATTGCGACCTCTGGCATCTGGCACTGGCTGGCTCAAAACCAGTTTAGCTCGGCTTCGTCGGCAGCACAAAGCCTGCAGCGCCCAAATTCAAATTTTTTCGTCCTTGGCCATTCAGGCAGCTGGGCATGAGGATCACCGGGTGGAGGAGCAGGACATGATTGACCAGATCGTTGCACCAAAACTCAAGACCTATTCCTCCGAACACACGTTCTTTGTTAGGGGAGCAAATGTCGGGATCGGGCCGGCCCGGTCACCCGAATCTCCGACCCGGCCAGGCGGTCGAAGGACTCAAAGGCACTTTCCTAGAATATTCATTCTGTCCAGCAGTCCACACAAAGTTGGGGCTTTGCTTTTAGGCTTGACCTTGAGTTTTGGCTCCCACTTGCGTCAGGGTCAGGGGGTGGTGGGGTGTTCAAAGGAAAACGTGAGCCTAATTATAAAAATGGAAGGTTGTGACAGATTAATATTATCTATTAGTGGAAGACACCTAAGCCTGGGCCAAAAACAAAGCCTGAAAGAAACGCAAAAAGTGCCGGGCAGGGCAGAGTTGGGATGGGATAGCGCCGAGCAGAAAACCGCGAGCCGGAGGGGTGATCGGCCTCGAACTGGTCCGGTCGGCCCGAGGTCGCAACAGTGATAATTTATATTTCGGGGGTCGAAACGGCTAAATTTAACGTGTGCTGTACCTTTTTTTTTTTTTTATTCTGGGCGTTTTAATTAGAATCAATCATCAAACGGGATCACTGAGATAATCACAGTATCACCGAACGACCAACAAATCTGGGCTAGGCAAAAAAAAGTAAATTAATATCACTGAATTTCACTAAGCGCCAGATCGAGTCGACCCCAGTAGATCTTGGTCCATTGGGCGATCTATTATATTCGATCTTGAGCTCCCATCACTCCACTCCAAGTTGCCTCGAAGCTTCAAAGTTCTGGGCGATCAAGGTTGCTCGAGAGGCCAACACGGTTGTGTTCAGCTGGACTGCTTACATCTTGCCATGGTGCTGTTGTTTCTTTTGGTCCGGTGGATGAAAAGGCAAACATCCATAGTTATTCAAGGATTGTTTGCGATGAATTTAGGCTCTTCTTGATTGGAATTTGGTAAATTAGTGATGTGGTGGGTAGGATCAGCAGACGAGTTTGGTATGGGTTACTGTAGTTAGTTGGGATCGGAAGGGATGTGATGAAACTTTCGATTGAAGATTGATCGAAAAGGTAAAATTCTACGTCGGTAAAAAACCAGGAGACTCTGCTGTACCTAAAAACCAAAACCTAATATTACACTGAAACCGCGACCGTGGGATCACATTTTCATTCTGGCCCATTGACAAGCGCATCGCCGTACGTCTCTCAAGCAAACTTGGTAACTGCGTGTCGGTCGCACCGAAGATGAAATAGGAAAAGTATTTGGGTCGAATTCGAATAGAATTTCGAAATCGAAAAACAGAGTGAAGTGGGAGTTATCCAGTTATCAATACCTAAGTAACACACGAAGGCAGAAAATTTCGGTGCATTTTGCCTCGTTAAACGGTTTTGTGATGCGAGAACTGGGTACCTAGCTGGCGACGACATTATCCTGATTTTCATTCTTCACGACAAACTTTTATTCGTTAAGGGTGACCAAATGACGACTGAAAACTCTGGTTCGTGATTCTGTTGTTAAAAGCAGATATTAATGGTCTGGGAGTTGGTTTTTGAGCCTGCACTCGCTTTGGAACACCCGAAACATCTTAAGACAATTTCAGTACTTGTAGCAGCCAATGTGTGCAAAAGCATGGATCACGTCACTCGGAGTTATTATACCTAATTGGCTTGTTATGTACACGCCAAATGAAACACTGCATCAATGTTCCCAGTCATGATGTCTCAATACTTATTGACACGTTAGATTGACCATATCCACGCTGGTGGTGCCTTTGCATTTATTTAGTTTGCGTACCTTCTAAAACTCTTGTCGTCCGTATTATTTTCGCGTCTGTGGACAACAACACAACAGCAGCCCCGTCATTTCGGTAATGCACCGCACTGCGCGCACTGTATATGTAGTGTACGTGCAAAGTTGGCGATAACATCGCAGCAACCAACCGCCTCTACCAAACATAGAGACATTGCACACCCACGCAACGCGTGTATGCGCGTGTGTTCGGTGTCGGTGTACGCTGCCGTATACGACGACAGAAACATGTACATTTACATACAGACACATGTGATCAACGTCGCACGAATGTATTTGCCCGCCACCACCACATCACGTTTATGTGCGCACTGCCAGCCACCCCAACATGTGTGCTTTTTGGTGATTTCGTTGTTCTCTTTTTTTCAACAACTGAACGCTTGTTGCCATTTTATGCGTGACGCAGCTTGGCTTATGACTCAAAACAGCTGCCTGATTTCCTACGTATACTCTGACAATTCTTTTGGGAGAAACTTTTCAACCGCGTTGCCTGATCCGTAAAGCGCATTGTGCGTGCACTGGCTACGGAAGTCACGTGACCGCTATAGCCAGTGCACGCATCATGCGCTTTACGGATCAGGCAACGCGTTTGAAAAGTTTCTCCCAAAAGAATTGTCAGAGTATACATATCGTTCGTTACCAACCAGCCAACACTGACGTATTCAGTACGTGTGTATACAGTCCGAGTTATTACGCAATCAAATGCAAAACTCTTATTGTCACTGTTTTCTATGATCAGCTGTTGATTTCCAATGTTTTGTCATTTTCATTTGCCGGCTCACAGCAGCGATCAAGTCTCATTGTTGTTGGATTTTGCACCGTCAAGTGAGCCATATTTGCTGAATCTAATTTGTGGTTTGCTTCACGCATTGTGCATTCAGAACATGCTACGCTGTCTTCGTTACGTCGCTCTGAGTTTGTGAACCGTGCCGAAAGCAGTTTGAAAAAACATCGCTTTCCACACACCGCCCAGTGACTGTTCCATATCGCACGGCCGTCAAGTCGAAACGAATTTTATGTTCTGTTTCTAGACGAGGCTGATCGTTTATCGTGCAGGTGCAGTCGATAGAATGTGGTTCAGTACGGTTTATTAACTTTGAACTGATCGCGCACAGCCGCATTATACATACTTAAGTATAATATGTGGATTTGATGAAGGGTTTCATGGAAACTGTGGCTAGCTGGCAATATTGCAATCTGCATATTGTACATAATACGCTTATCAATACGTTTCTACGCTGGTGTGAGGCTGATCACGTCACTAGGTTCTTAAAACGGTAGATAAACATAGATTTATATAGTCTAGTTTAGCTACAGTTCGGCCAGCACTACCATCCCCTTGTCGACTGCAAAAATCCATTCGTCCTAAACGCTCTTCACATTGTGAACAATTTGAAGAAGCGTTGACTCTCCCTGGTGGTCCCGTCAGATACAGGTTTCATCAATCGCCAGCGTGACGCTTTGACGCTTTGTTGTGACTCTGACTGGCTGGTGTGTGACTAAACGCACCAATTTGCAGCAACGTTCGTCGTTCCAGCTGTTGGGTTATGCACTGCAGCGCTCTGCGTTTTGTGCCTGAATATTCATGTTATCATCAAAACACGATTGCCGCCGACGCCCTGGTGATTCTGCTGAAGTCTGTTGCAATATTGGTTTGATGAAAAACATCTGCTGTTAAACTTTCTGTCATCTCGTCTCGAGCAATGTTGGCTTCGCTTGTCTGATAACGTGCGGAATGCTTCGTCATTCTAGCGCTCTCGTGTCTGTGCGGTGCTGCTTGAAAGCTTATCGGGTGTAAGTTGCTGATCTAAATAACACTAGCCTGATTCGTAAACAGCACGTGGTCACATTTTTTGCCTATTGACCAGTAGTAACCTTGCTGCATTTAGTTAGGTAATGGGTGTGCGACGCAAGAAAGACCTTGAGTTGACAGTTTTTTTTGAACAATTGCTGTGGAGCGACCTGGACCCGAAACGTAAAAATATTGAAATCCGAAATACAAAAAGCCGAATAAATGTCCTGACATTAAAGTGTGAAAGCTCATGTTTGGTGTTCATTTTTGCGCAGTTGTTCTTGTTCCCTTTCAGAAATTTTAACCTACGTGCATACTTTCTGACCGAAAACCAAGCGATAAAATGCTCACTCAGTGGACGCATTTTTGCAAACCATAGTTCATGTCAATTTTAAACATCTGCCCAAAATTGTGCGTTTTTTGTGTAACATTTTGACATTCATTATATAATTGTGCAGATACAAATTTTGTATTGATATCTCTTCGGTCAACCACATTTGTTCTTTTTTATGAAAATCTTAAAGGAAAATAATTTCGAAAGAAATTGGTTTGTAGTTTTACCATACGGATCCAATCAACATGCAAGTTTAGGCGCATTATCAGCATGTCTAATACAAGAACAACAACGAAACGAATACCACAGTGGCAAGTTCCGGAGGGGCTTTTTTAGTTTTTGTGCACGGGTTATTGGCTTACCATCCGGTTGTCAGTCTTGTCTCTCTGCTGAACAGGCCATATTGCACTAGGTACCTGCCGTCAACACTCGATCAGCGTGTTTTACTTGCACCGTTTATTTTATCGTTCAACGTCCAAGGCAGACTCGGGTTTTTACGCTTGCACAGTTGTTTGTTCCCGTTTCGTCGTCGCACTGCTAAAACTACAGACAGTCATATCATTATTACACCACGTCATTTATGCGGGCAGTGCGCTCATTTAGGCAGGTCTCTTGTTGTACTCGCTGTGATTAACTTTGTTTTGATTGACTAGTGCAACCATACCAGTTTCATGAAGAAAGATCCTATACTTTATCAATTTCCGGGCTTATCTCGCTGCATCTATGAAATTTCTTTTTTAAACTCCTTAATCGCTCACAACAAGCGAAAAAGTCAGCATTCAAACCAAACGTGTGTTTCGTGTTATTGATCACTGTCGTTCGGATTTCAAATCGCACCTCCCGCCTACCGCATCACTAGAATATTTTTTGTCACACGCTTATTCTGCCAGCTCGTGGAGCACACAGAAAACATGATTTTTTAGTTTGTTCAAACAGTGTGGTCTTTCTTGCGCTAACGTCTGTTTGTTGTGTGATTTCAGCCAATGTGACGTTGGTTAAACAGAGTTGTTGTTGTCGTTAACCTCAATAACTTTCCAGTAATGTTTTTTTCGAAACTGTCATGTTATACCTATTAGCTGTCTACTCAGTACTCACCCACCCGCACGCCTGGCTCTTTTCACTGTAAATACGTGATGTTTGCAATGTGAAGTATAATCATGATCGATCTCTCCAGCAAATCCGCAGAGCTGATGTTACAGAACCGACATAGCTTAGATTTTATGACCCCCGTGTCTGTGACCGTTGACCGACTCTCGTTTTTATCTCATTCAATGTACTGTGTCCAGTAATGTTGGTCTGTTTCGCCCTGCTTTCGCAGACTGACCGAGGCGCCAGGGCTCGTCGTCGTCAGTGCGAATGTGTTTCTTTAGCTGCACTGAACCTGAAAGTCTGTTCTGTGCTTCATTTATACCATGTGGTGTCAATCAGTGTTTTTCTTTCACTTCGCCGATCTTTCTTTATAACTTAAAACTTATGTCTCTCAAGCAGACAGCGGTACAAACAACAAACTATCCGAAAGATGTTATCTCCACAGTTGGCCACGCACGTAGAATCGTTTAACTGTGTGTTTGTCTTGCAGAAATGTTGCACTGTGTAACGCCTGGAGGATCTTTACGCCAGGAGTGACTTTCTTGGATTTCATCTGGTTTTCAAACCCGTACGCGCCTCGCTTTGTCGAATTCCCTTGAACGAAAATGCAAGATTCAAATTTCCATTACGCGCAATTCAAATGGTGTCGGGTTCATTCAAACAAAACCTGTTGTGGGGGAAGTTAATTTCCCAGTCAAACTTTTGGGCGTATCCAATCCAGTTGAACTAATTGTTCTGTGTTTGTTGTGCGAAAGGTTTGATGTTGTACGCGTCTGAAATTCTAAAGCTTTGACATCTAGCCACGATTTGTAGAAGTATAATGCAGTACCTCATCACCTACAGGATACCCACACGGATGTGATTATTGGCAGTAACCTGTTTTGATATGATATTTGTCATAGTACGTTCCATTATGATGCAAGTTTCGCGAAACATACACCCTTTGTCACTTTGCTCTGCACCATCGTCGTTGACGGTCACACGCTGACGTCGAAAAAAGTGTGCAGCAGCACCTCATTTCGATATTAGTGTGCAACATATTGATAATATAATAGAGTACGTCTTTTTTGTTGCTAATGTTACCTGTAGCAAGTTTCTGTTAATCATTCACGCGTCAACGCACGGTTCTCGCTGTGACTGTATTTGTAACAATCAAATAAAACTCCGATGAACGACCGCAGGTCACCACAGAACTTGTTGTCTGTGAACGTGGCTGGAATTCTGTTTCTCTTCTGCATATTGCAGGGCGCAAGCGCAAATTTCTGAACCGTCGCGCTGAACGTGCAGAACAACTTGCGCGTGCGTGCGCTTCAACACCGTATATTATGTATTTCGCTTGGGCGTTTTGCAACGCATTCGAGCATCAGCGCGCAGCTATATTATACGTGCGATCGTATACGGCCATTTTTCTTCTAAATCCACAAAAGCAAGCCGTAGCTGCGCCAGTCCAATCCTATTTGTATTCTAGATCGCTGATTTTGATAATAGACATACCAAGTGCAACTTAACTGCTCAGCAGCACAATAATAACGACGCCGCATACCATGCACGTAATATTCGGAATTGTGTTGTGTCGCGTGTCTGCGTGCAGCCGTCCTCAACAACGTCGCAGTCTCGCACCGAAATATCTATAACTTTTATTTTTGTCCTACCAAAAATACTTTTTACCATTGTACAAATATGCATGTATTGTTGTACCGACGTTACACCTACATATTGTTTGCATACATACCAACCGATGCGTGCGGGCAGCGAGCGAACACTGCATAATAATGCACGGTATGAATTCACAATGTGCACGTGTGCACAAGGTTCTTTGGTATACAGTTATGTCACGTGTCCTCACGATCACAACGTTTGACTGTTGCTTCAACTAAAATAAAGCTTTCGATCGAAGCTCAAAGTAGAAGATCAAGCGCAAGCCTGAGCTTAACCACAGGGCGAACTTGTAGCCGAATTCCGAACATGAGTTCAGACCGTTCACTGCGGCTGCACGAGGCGTACTAGTACCCATTTCTTTATGTGTTGTGTACAAATTTAATTTACCTACCGATTATTTAGACATTAGTTGTACATTTCTATAGTATTTTGCCCTGACAACAACAGGTAAGGCAAAGACGACGTTGCAGCTATCCTGCCTTACGTGCGCAATATCTCTCATGTGTTTCCACGTATAAACTTACCTTCTGACATCGACAGTTGGGCCCCTTCAGTGTATGTTTAAAATCAATTGATTTGTCGTCTGTTGATCGCGCAATGATCGTCTAGTTTTCTGACAAATTGCATTTTTTGTATTAAAAACTGTTGTTTGATACAGTGCGTCTAGATAATTTAATTTGCTGTCTTATTTTCGGCGCCTTGCTCAAGGTACGTGATGCTTCTTAACCTTTATTCATTGGTATTATTTGCTTTGATCGTCATGTGAGGTGTTTTGCCCGTTGACATAAGTTATCAACTCAGATCTGCGATTTACAACAATTTGCATTCTACTCAGTTTCCGTGGAGATACTGCTGCAGGCTTCAGTGACAGTGAAAGTTTGTGCTAGTTAAGGCGCGTGTGATCTTTTTATGATTGTATCTGTATATGACAACTCAGCCAAGTGCAACCCTTCAGCCCTTTTGTGAAACTTCTCAACTACATACATAGTAGATATATCGCAATGGTCTTTTTCATGCTGACAGTTGAGCCAGAGCTCAATTTTATCCAAAGGTATGGGCCCCAAAATGTGAGCCGTTCATTCACATGCACATTGGCAAAATCGAGAACTTCGCAATTTTCCCTTTTTCTTAAAATTGTCGTAGGGTTTAACAAAACGCAAACGGTAACTCGACTTAGACTTGCAACTTTATAATTTAACATTAAAGCGCGAAACCAGAGATCGGAAACGGGCCGGGTAAAGTCGGCCCGGCCCGGCCCGGCCCGGTCGGCGAAAAGTCCGGCCCGGCCCGGTGGAGGGCTGCAGGTCGGCCCGGCCCGGCCCGGCCCGGTCAGCCAATTTTCAAGGGCTGAAAACTAAAAAAGTCCAAAACGCTGAAAAAAAATCGAAAATTTTCTGCAGAATACTTGTTTTCACTGGTACAGCTGGTGATACCTGATGCAGAATACGAATCGGGCCGGGATGGTCGGCTTCGGCTCGAAAAGGCCCGGCCCGACATCATCGAATTTCAATAAAAAATCGTGATTTTTTCCTGCAAATTAGCCAAAATTTCTTGCGATTCAGCAGCTTAGGACCGACTTCTACAAATAGGCAGATTTACTCCTAAAATGAGCATTTTAGGCCTAAAGTCGGTGCGGTGCTTATTAGGTCAATGTTGTCAAAATACCCTTCTTGTAGGCAACTTTTCCAAAAAGGGAAAAAGTAGGTCTTGATTTTCACCTGAAAATGTGACTTTTTCTTGAATTGGGTCTTCCCCGCTGGGGCTATGGGTGGGCACAATCAGTGTAGTACTTGGCCTGGGTGTTGACGATAGATAGATGACCCAAGTCCGAAATCTGGGGGGGGGTCGACCCAAACTTGTTGACGATAGATAGATGGTGTGGGGGGTCGCCAAAAATCAAGGCATAGTATAGTGTACCAAGTAGATAATAATGTGTAAATATTAATGAAAATGTACTTAGATGTACTAAATCCGCGCGTAGCGCGCGATTTTTTGCCTATTTGGGGTGAAAAATACCGATTTTGAGCCATTTTGAGTCAAAAATGTCAATTTTGGGTTCGAAATGTATTGACGATAGATAGATTGTTCCCAAAATTTGTTGACGATAGATAGATTAGCCCATAAGTGTTGACGATAGATAGATGAAATCAAAAAGTGTTGGCGATAGATAGATGAATTTGGGTTTTTTTAGGGGTTCCGAGGTCGAAAAACACCGATTTTTGCCTTTGAAAAGCATAAATCTACTTACTCGAGATACCCTTTGGCAGTGTAGTGGCAGGCCCATGTGTGGGAGGTAAGTATGATGCGGGGTTGGGACCGGAAGCGTGAAAGGTATGATTTTGGTCACCCAAAAAGGCGAAAAAACGGGTAAAACACCGTTTTTGTGATACAATTTTGGCCAAAAATTGAGGTAAAAATAGTACTTTTTCAAAATTTTCGCCGAAAATCGCCTAAACATAGGTATTATGGGTGGGTTTGCGCGCGGAGCGCGCGATTTTTGGGAAAATAAGGTCGAAAAACACTGATTTATGCCTTAAAAAGGTATAAAATTGCTTGTGAGAGGTATGATTTGGAGTTGTGAGAGGTACGTACTCAACCCCCCCCAACCCCCCCTCGGGTTTTGTGGTAGGTAAGTACTGAGAGGGGGGTAACCCCCCAACCCCCCCCCCAGTCACTACTATGCCCTTTGGGGTCGGCCCTCCCCCCGAGGGTACTCGAGATAGATACCCCTTAGCACTTAGCAGTGTAGTTCCTGGTCCGGCGCGGCGGTTAGTGTACCTACCCCTTTTTTCCGTGCGGCGGTTAGTGCTCGAGATAGATACCTTGCCCCCCCATCCCCCCTGAGGGTTGACTCGAGATAGATACCCCTTAGCACTTAGCAGTGTAGTTCCTGGTCCGGCGCGGCGGTTAGTGTACCTACCCCTTTTTTCCGTCCGGCGGTTAGTGTACCTCCCTGGGAGGGAAGGGGGGGGGAAGACCCAAATTCAGGAAAAAGTCACTTTTTGAGATAGAAAATTTGACCGATTTTTGCCCCTTTTTAGAAAAAATTCTCCATAAAAAGGGTATTTTGGCGACTTTTGACATCATTGACGTAAAAATCACCCATTTTAGGCCTAAAAATGCCCATTTTAGGCCTAAAAATGCCGATTTTAGGCAAAAATTGAGGCGGTTGGTGTACCTGGCGCGGCGGTTAGTGTACTAGTGTACCTTGGTCGCGGCGGTTAGTGTACCTTAGGGGGACCCCCCTCCCCCCCAGGAACTACACTGCCCCTTAGGGGGGCAATCCCCCCATCCCCCCTGCCACTACAGTGCCTGTACCCAATACCTGGCCTCTGACCCAATACCCAATACTCAATTCAATACCCAATACCAGCTGAGCAGACCCACCCAATACCCAATACCAGGCGTGGCACCCAATACCTGACCCAATACCAAAGTTGAAGATTATCTGGAAAAATTTTGACTTTTTGGTCGTTTAAAATGATGATGAAAGTGATTTTCTATCATTTGAGAAACAAGTTCAGTTGTCAAGTATGGACACTCGAACGAATTTCTGATCATAAACCATCAATTTGAGGAAAAAACTAGAAAAAATTAGACAAATTATGGGTCATTTTGGCATTGCCTAAATGGAATCGCACCCACCCAGTACCAAGCGCGCCACCCAATACCCAATACCAATACCAGGTATTGGGTCAGTATTGGGTACCCAATACCACACCCAACCCAATACCAGGTATTGGGTATTGGGTGGATTGGGTATGGCTATTGGGTATTGTGCCCATGCCTATTCCCTAAAATAGAGCCCCTCCAATATAGAGCCTTCAAAAATACAGCCCCCCTAAATAGGGTCAGTGAAAAAATAGAGCCCCCCAAAAATACAGCCCCCCCAACTTGGAATGCCCCGCTTGGGGGTCGTAAAGTCAAGTTCTTGTATAAGACACCTTATGTACAACGTTTGTGGTTGAGTATATGATGACGTAAAGCCTTTTATGGAAGATTTGCACCTAAAACACTCAATAATGACCAGTAACACCCTGACAGAACTCCATTTTATGGGCATTTTTGGGAACATTTTTTTGAGATTTTGGGCAGCGAAAAAATACAGCCCCCCTCCCAAAAAATAGAGCCCCCCAAAATACAGCCCCCCTAAAAGGGGTCAGTGAAAAAATACGGCCCCCCTTGTGTTTTAGATTTTACGGTACCCAATACCAATACCGGCAATACCACCCAATACCTTTACCAATACCACTGTTTGGTATTGGTATTGGGTGTAATTCTGGTATTGGGTATTGGTATTGAAGCTGGCGTGGTATTGGCATTGGGTTTGCCCAGGTATTGGGTCAAAACCAATACCCAATATTATACTTGCGTATTTTTCCGGAAAATATATTTTTGAAAAAAAAACGTTTTTTTCCGAAAAAAACCGTTTTTTCCAAATATTTTTCCAGTACTTAAGGATACCCATGGTCATTGTAGTGGCAGGCAGATGGTTGCAAGGTACTCTTGGGGGGATCCAGATGGTTGCAAAGTACCCCCTACCTAGCCTCCGGAAGGTTGCAAGATACCCCTACCTAGGGTCCGAAAAAAGAGTGTTTTTTGCATGCATTACACTGCAAAATTGGAGAAAAAATTGGTACGTTTTTGCATTTTGGCCAAAAATTTGCCTAAAATAGCTATTAAAGTGAGGCTTGCGCGATTTTTGGGGTTTTGAGGTCGAAAAATACCCATTTTTGCCCATGAAAACCTTAAATTGATGGTTGCAAGGTACCCTCCGGGGTGGTTGCAAGGTACCTACACTTCCCCCCCCAATCCCCCCAAGGGGTGGTTGCAAGGTTACCCCTTAGGGGGGAATCCCCCCTATCCCCCCCAGCCACTACACTGCCCGTGGTTCAAAAACGCCCATTTTGGAGAAAATTTTATCGGGAAATGGCCTGAAATAGGCAAAAAATGCACTTGGAGATTAAAAAGTGCTCATTTTGAACTGTTTAGCACCGAACCGATTTACATTGGTTTTGACAACATCCTATCGCAACCTTTGAAAATATCTCGGAAATTTTTTTTAAAAAAACCGTTTTTTTCCAAAAGTTGCCACTTGGAAAAATTCCCGGAAAAATAAAAACGTTTTTTCCGGGCCTCGGGAAAAAACGTTTTTTTTCGAAAAAAAAAACGGTTTTGTTTCCGGCCCGCAAGTATACACAGTGTTAATCCAGAAAAGCCCAATACCAAACCAATACCTGACTCAAAACTCAATACCAAACCAATACCAAACTCAATACCAACCCAATACCAGACCAAAAACCCAATACTAAACCAATACTAAAACCAATGCCCAATACCAACCCAACACCCAGTACTCAATCAATACCAATACCAACCCAATACTAAAGCCAATAGCAGGCACTTCAGCAGTATTGATCTGGTATTGGGTACTGGTATTGGTATTGGGTCTCACCCGGTATTGGTATTGGGTCATCAATTTGGTATTGGTATTGGGTATTGGTACAGGGGCGGTATTGGTATTGGGTGTCAAAAGTGGTATTGTGCCCAGGCCTACTCGCGGCTACACTATCTGCCCCTTCGAAAAAAACGGGGGTCCGGTCCACTATCTCCCCCTCCCGGCCAGGAACTACACTGTTCGGTTCTCACGTTCTCAGCACCCCAAACAAAGTGACTATTTTTAAAGCTTCCAGTTCATTTGAAGCTAGTTACAGGCCATTTCCCAACAAAAATTTGTCGTTTTTTTCAAAAATATATTTTGTGGAATAATGCGCAAGTATAGGATAGTGCACCACCGGAGGGAGAGATGCTGCACCCGAGGAGGGAGGGGGACCCCTCCCCACACAGTGCTGTGGCTGGGAGGTTTTGGCGGGTCCTCCCCCAATGGTACCGTACCCGCCCTGACCTGGTGCACTAACCCCTACCCGCCCCACTCTGGTACCCAACCTACCCCCTACCCGCCCCGCTCTGGTACCCTACCCGCCCCGATTTTTGCCCGCAAAATGCCCATTTTTCGGTCAAAAATGCACAAATTTCGACCGAAAACCCTTAAAGGTGCAAAAGATCGCGCGCCGCGCGCGATATATGCACTTTATAGCACATAAAAATAGGCACCCGAAAAAACTTGTGTGGTACACTACCCGCGCCGAAAAATCTTCCCCCTCCCTATGTACCCTACCCACCCCGCCGAACTAGCCACAGCACTGCCCCCACTGGAACTATACTGGTACCTCCCATCAGAAGTAGCCACAGCACAGTTTCTGCTGCAGACTCGATGGACGGTACGGAACTCAGTAAACGGGTAGACCAAAAACACCAGCACCGCCAAAGCCAACAACAACGACATCACCACAATGACAATGCGACGCCAGAAAATCTATTTAATTTCGAAATGCAATCAAATTCGGGTATCGATCTGGCAACCGGGACGGCGGCGGAGTCGGTCGAGGTTAGTATGGTGCTGATTTTTTTGAATGCTTTGGTCAAACGCATCTGCTTCTTTGTTGCTTTTTACCTTCTGAACTCGAAGTCTGCAACTCGTTGTTTAACTGCCATTTATATCCCTGGTTTCTAGAATTTTGGCAATTTGTCATTAGGGTTAGAGAGATGTCTGCTGTCGGGTACCAAAAAAGTGTAGGTGTTGGGTGCCTCCAGATGTCGGGTGTCGGATTTTTTGGGACCCGACTGACGACACCCGACACTTACGGTCAGGGTTTTTTTTCAAAATTTACTAGGTGCAACTTAGGTGCAACCCCCCAATTTTTAGGTGCAAGCTGGCCAAAGTAGGTGCAAGCCCTACTTTGAATAAAAACGCCGATTTTAGGTGTTTTTTTTGCCTGGTCATGCGTTTTAATGCTATTTGCGTGCTTTTAGAAGTTTAGTTTTAGTGCAGTGTGATCAGCTAACCAAAGTGACTCTTTCATCAAAATTTATTCTTGTCAACTGATTTTAGCATAAACAAACTTTTGAAGGAAAGTCCGAATTTCTGTAGCACGTTGAATTTTAGTTTGATTATTGAGAACCGATTGAGAAGTAAGCGAGTGTTTGACTTTGAGCTCCGAAGCAGTAAAATTTTCATGTTACCATATCCACTTTTGGGGGTTATCATTCATTTACTTTTGCCCTTTGTTTAATTTGTGTTGGTATCTAATGCTGTTGTCATGTTCTGCTGTAGTATTTGTTGAATCTTATTACCAATACCAGGCAGTGCTGTGGCTACTTTGGCGGGGCGGGTAGGGTACACAGGTGGAAAAAATCGGGGCGGGTAGGGGGGTAGTGTACCTGGGATTTTGGGGGGAGGGAAATCCGGTTTGGGGGGGGGGGGAGGGGGGGGAAGATTTTTCGGGGCGGGTAGGGTAAAACACACGTTTTTTCGGGTGCCTGTTTTTATGTGCTAAAAAGTGCATATTTCGCGCGGATCGCGAGATTTTTTGCACTTTTTAGGGTTTTCGGTCGATATTTGGGCATTTTTGACCGAAAAATGGGCATTTTGGGGGTAAAAATCGGGGCGGGTAGGGTACCAGGGAGGGGCGGGTAGGGGGGTAGGGTACAAGAGCGGGGCGGGTCGGGGGGTAGCGTACCAGGCCGGGGCGGGTAGGGTACCGTTGGGAGCGACCCCCCCCCCCCCCCCCAGCCACAGCACTGATACCAGGTACTAACTGTGCGCGAAGTGCAATCAGACCAATAAATATTTTTTGTCGATTTCGACCAAACACCAAAGGTTTCGATGGAATTTAGTGGAAGGAACGAAGAAGCCGCGCAGCGCATTTTTTTCGTTTCTAAGGTTTTCGAACCTTAAAAGATGCTGTATAAATGCTAAATTAAGGAAATAAGGGCTCAAAATGTTAGGTGCAAGCTTGCACCTAACCCTGAATTTTTAGGTGCAATTCTGATTTTTTGGGTGCAAATTGCACCTAAAAAGTGTCTAAAAAAACTATGCACGGTTCAAAACATCAGTTTTGCTGAGAGAAGAATTTTGAGAGAAAATTTTCTTCGGACCTTTTTCTTCTAAATGTTTCCGAGGACGCACAATGTGACATTTTGGTGTTTATTTCGTGTGAAAATACTTGAATTCAGTCACTTGATCCAAAAATTGCACTAATAATGAGAGTGAGCAAAAATTTGCTTGTTTTTGGTCCAAAAACGAGGTGTCGGGTGTCGTGTTATTTTGGAACTGTCGGGTTTCGGGTGTCGGCCTTTTTTTGGATGTCGGGGTGTGAGGCACGTCCAGATGTCGGGTGTCGGGTCCCCCTCCGACCTCTAAACCTATATGTCATTGGTATTTGTTGTTCGACTGGGCTAAAGTTTGTTGTTTTTGGTGATTCGCTAAGTAACCGACCTTTAGTTGTCTGACCTATAAGGTTTACTGCCCATTTATGGACGCCCCCGAACATTTTTGTCCAGACAGCCAGCATGGAATAATTGAACACAGAAAAATAGTCTGGTGAAATATCATTCTTGTCGTGGTTAACCGAATTACGTTTGTGTTTCAGTTTGTTTTTTGTGCATGTGCAGAAAGATAAAATTTGCCGTAGAGATCGGTTATGCTGTGGTGCTCGGTGCTCTCACTGGTCTGGTCAGGGACAAACCTTAATAAAAAAGACTGCGTTTCCTCTTGCTACTCGCTTGATCCGATCACTAAACGTGTTTTTAAGCTTTATGTCCGACGCGATGCGGAAGCCTTTATGGCTTTTCATTATTTTTCTCTGTTTCACCCACAATGAATTCTATGAAAACGCCGGCTTTTAACTAGCCGTTTGCTAGGTGCATAGGGTTCAAGCTCAGGTGACCATGTGTTTTTCTGCTTACAATGCAGATTACACACATACACATGTACATACACTCGTGTGGCTATTTTTAGCAAGTACAAGCGACATATACGTACCTACCTACTCTAAATCTAATTACTTGTTGGTTGTGCCTTGCCTTAATTGGCTTCACTGCACCATAAGCAATCGCAGCAACGCAGTCACCGGGTTCAATTGGCGTGCGAAGTTCTTTCTGTTTGTGCTTTGTTCATGCTCGTCTGTGCAATAGAGCACCCATCCCACACGTGTGTGGACCAGACGCACAAACTGACTAATGTTGTGCTGGTTTGTGTATCAATATGTTTTCGTACGTGTTTACTCGCCTTTCTGCCACTTGCCACTACCTGCGCGCAGTCCCGCTGCTGAATGCGTAAGGCGCATGATTTGATTGAAAGTTTACACAAATGGCCTTCGTACAAACAGAAAGTCGCGGAACTCTCTCTTTTCTGCAAGCGTCAATTGAATGCGTACTGTTTTCTGTTCGTTGCAAAGCAAACGACGCTGCTGTAAACAGCTCATCATGAATTCAGTTTTTGATTGCAGATTGCATTTGTGTGCCCCAGGCGGAACTTACATATGTTAACGTTGTTTTGACCAAGAAAATGCATCCATGGCTCATCTAACTGTCGCCAACGAACGTTTAGAATTTTCACACTTCCATTCGCATCCCAATTAACGTATACACCACGCTGAAAATGGCTCTTAATGATTGTGGTAGTCGGTCAAATACAGTTGGTACCAGTTTGTTTCAGCGATTTTTATGCGATTCACTTTCCTTTTTTTCACAAACGGTCTGCTGACTCCTAGCAATGAGGTGTATCCATTTCGTGCTGTTTCCACAGGCGGGCGGTGCCCCAGGTTATCGTCAGTGCAACAGTGTGAGTGCACCAGCTTTGCCGTGGTGACCGAAAACGTGACAAATACATCTGTTTTTCCAACGGGTTAGCACACTACAAATAATGTTTCCAGAGTTCGCCCGATGTCACGAAGCGACTGAAGTCACTGTTTGGGCCATTCCACACGACAGCGCCCACATTCACACGATACAATGAAACTGGTCGCGTGTTCAGTTCATGTTGGTTGATGTTTCATTTCACTGTGCTGTAGTGATCGGAAGGTATCGGGTATCGGCACCCAAAAAGTATCTGGTATCGGCATGTTTTTCCAAGGTATTGGGTATTACACTTTTCTCGTGATTGAAGACCAGTTCTCAAAAACAGCTCTGCAGATCCTCACTGTTTTGCGAGCAGAAAAAAATTAAAATGTAGGTGGGAGCTATTTTCATGTTGCATGCCACTACAACAGAGTTTGCCAAAAACCTCAGTTTTGCTATAAAAGCGGTGTTTTTATTGGTATTCTGGCACTGTCGGGTATCGGGTTATTTTCGAAGTATCGGGTGTCGGCTATTTCCATGAACTATCGGGTATAGGCGTTTGCCAGGTATCGGGTATCGGCATACCCTCTGATACCGATCCCTACCGAGCTGTTGTCGATGCGTGTGCTCGGTTTTAGACCGTGTGTGCTGTTGTTGTGATCGGTTTGGTGTGTTCTTGTCAGCTTTGCTCATGCGAATTTTTGTGGTGCGAACATATTCTTATTTACTGTTCGCACACTAATTTCTCCATGGTAAAACTTGTTTTCGTGACAACAGCTAACAATACAGATTTTACGCTCAACAAAATCACATGATCAACGCAAGACCGAACCGATTATCAAGTTTAATACCGTAACCGGCTACATTGTGTTTGTCTGATGGTTGCGTGAAATGTCAGTGACTCGAGGTTCCAGGATGCCTGGCCACAAATCAACAACGTACAAATCGTAATGATCACGTCATGCAGGTATCAACGTCAGTCGAACCACATCGACGTGCTCCGAGGACGACGGTGCGCTGAGTGTACCCGGCACGCCCGTTCCACAGGTCAGCTACGGACCGATGGGACACAAACGGACAGTCGCCAATGGCAGTGAACAGAACCGAAAGTCGATGGTGAGTTGTTGCGCTGTTCGCGATTGTGAGACAATATGTCCAACCCAAACCCGACATTGCTCGCGTGAAACTTCACTTAAGTTATCAGCTGAAGCAGCCGACCATCCCATTTCCAGAACACTAACAAACCGTCCTCTTCATCGCATCACCGTTCGCACGTGAAACATCAGCCAGACAACAACAGTCACGAGTACAAACAACATGCCAACAACAGCTCAACAACAACGACCAAACATTCGTCTTCATCATCGAAACATCAGCGCGCATCCGATCACCACAGCAAACACAAACGCACCAATCAGCAGCAGCACAGTACAATTGGCAAGATGCGGGCGCCGCTCAGAATCAGTCTCGCGAAACCGGTGAAGGCCGAGGTTTGTGTCCTCTTTGGTTCTTCTTGCTTTTTTTGTTCACTTTCACTCGTTATGTATTATTGTTAGACAGCGTGCAATTTGGTCCCCAATCGGCGCCTCACTTAAAAAGATAATCATGGCTCGCCTGATCATGTCTCCATGAAAAAGGTAGATAGATGGCAGACTGTACATTTACAAGTCCGTTGCTTTTCATGTCCCCTGTTATTGTTGCAGCCAATCGATAACCAGCGTTCAAGGCCTACCGTATCCGATGAGAGCTCCTCGACCCCACCTATTTCGCCGCACAAAGCAATCAAGGTCAGCCTCAGCTAACTTTTAGACGTTTTCAAGGTTTGCTGCACAACTCAGCGATGGGCGGCGAATTTTTTCTGGAATTTGCGCAAAAAATCATTTGCGCGCCGTTGCGGTTGAGTTTGAGTGTGGCCTGCGTTCGCGCGTCAATGTTTGATGGAGAATGACATTGGTTGACCGTGTTCGTGTGTAGTGCACACATACCTCATTTGACGTCGACTGTGCCTAACGCACTCAACTCGACCACGAAGTTCGCGCAACAGTGCTTGTCCACTGTCTTTGTACGAAGCAGTGCGGTGTGCGACTGTGTGCCCACGTGTGCGCGTTGCTCGACGGTGCACGTGCAAGGTGTAATTCATTAATCATCATGTACCCAATACTTGATGCCTCTGCTGCTGTGATCATTTGTCATCTTTTTGTTTTTTCCGTACTTCCCTTAGTTCACTGACTAAATGCGCTACATTTATTCGCAATATAGATATTTTTTCATTCGAATCAGGACAGAGCAACGTCGTGTGCTCTAGCAATTACATACAGTATGTACTTTCGAACTTAGTTTGCTTCTTGCTTCGGTGTAGCGCACACGATGTTACAATACTTGACTCTAGCCTCTAGCGTGTGTCCAGTTTTTCAAATGAAGACTGAGAAGAGAAAGAAGAGACACAGACAACGAACACTGTTCGAACTTGGAAATCAATTGGTGTTCATGATCGTGTCGTGACTGTGGTGCGTGTGCTTGTTTGTGTGAATTTGCGATTTGCAACCTATTTATGATCATCTAAATTAAAGGTGACGGGAGAGTGAACAATTTGGTTTCCATCGTGAATTTGGGGCATGAGTGGTTGTGGTGTTGCTGTGTACAAAACAAAGAAAAGAAAAGTGCATAAACATCTGTGCGTGTGTGGTCTTGACTGTACATAGCACGCCGCACGCGTACAATGAAACAGCAACTGTTATTTTTTGGAAATTCACTTGTCTTTGCTATATTTACCGCTCTTTCAATTATACAACAAGCAGTATATGGACATTGGAGCACATGGGGCCACACCAGGCTATCGACATCGCTCTTTACTGTTGAATTTTGAATTGCACAACAAGCAAACAATTTGCGTCGTGACAATTGTTAGATAAAAATCGATGCGCAACACCAGAACAAGTTGGATTGCGCTTGGTCTTCTTTTCTCAGACACAAAAACGGATTAAAAAACCAACGAAAAAACTAAAATGGATGATTTTGCGTGCGCAGTGTGCAATCTACGTTAATGTACTTGCAGCTGGGGCATGTGTCTTCCAAGTGAATTTTTAAAAACATGGATGGCCTTTGCTTTTTGTTCGATCGCGACTCCGAGACTAAACACTGATCATGTGCAGTCAATCACATCGATCTAGCCAACGTAATTTTGCTTGTGTTTTTTTTGTTTCAATAACGTAACGGAAAATGCATAAGAAGCTGTCTACAGTATAATGTAGACACATAGTTCGCCGTTGGTTTTGGACGCGGACGAAACCGCGCTGATTTGACGTGGTCGACGTCAAAATTTTTCTGAACGCGTTTTTTTGATGCACAGAATTTTGTTATCAGACGACACAAAATGAAGATGACGATCATTATTCGAACCCCGTTTGATTGCAGTACCAAGAACGATAGAGAATGGATGTGTGGATAAAACGATGGTTACTTGAAAAGCCGTTCAGCCTTAGCCTTTGGCTTGGGTCGCGAATTGTTTCTTCTGTGATGGGTGTGACTTGATGTTGTGTTTGTAAATTGCTGTTTTGTCACCTGTGTTGTGTCAAGTTCAGTATGATTGATTGTGCATTACTTTCATAGAAGTTCGTGATTGGGTTTTCGGGGTGTCGAAGTCTCGCCAGACAGACGGAAACGTGCGATCCAACAAACGCGTTTTTGAACAAAGGTTTTCCAAAAAACCACGTGATAAGTCTCGAAATTGATGTTCGCAAAACCCAACGAATAGTACAGGCTAGTCGAGTTTAACTTGTGTTACGTCTGCTCTGACGCTGTACGTAAAGGTTAGGGTTTGCAGTGCGTAAATAAGCAACCAATTCAGGTTTGAATCAGAACCTAAAAATAATTATTTTATATTGTTAGGTTGTCAACTTGTTAACTGAGCTTGCTTACGCAATGGCAACGCAAAACAAGAAAATAATATGACGTCCCAAACAACTAACTAATGAAACGACTTTTGTCATGACGAGTGACAAAAAAATTCGACCGCAAAGTTAGAAGTTGGGAAGTGACATTCTGCCTGAGATGTGTAGCAGACCATTTTTTTCGTATTATTGCGGAACTTTGTTTTTTCTTCGCGGCAAGTGGAGAATTTTTTAAGAACTGTAGAAGGTCAGGGATTTGTTTGCCAATATTGGCGTTCAATGATCCTTGGCTCAGTTGAAAACGAATGTCATTTGTCCGGCTAACGATTGCAGCGAAATTTTTACATTTTATGGTCTGGATAATTTTATAAACACACAGCATTGCCCCTTCGTGATAACTTCGTTTCGTTAGTCTTGCCAGGAGCGCCGCCGTTCCAGGAACGTAACTGTCTCCTGCTAAACGTGAGAACTAACGCAACAGACAATTGAAATGCGTTTTGAAAACCGTAAATGTGCAGTTAATAATGAAACGCCGCTCTGCGGGGGACCTTAAATCAGTCTGAATCGTTTAATTTTAATGTTTCCTCTTTCCGTTTCCGCTTCTGCTATAATTGCAACTGTGGTTGTGATATGTCGCGTGATTTGTGCGTGCCCCAATGACTTGGTGCCCTGTTTATGAGTTTTCACGCACTGATGTTACAGCCCAACAATAAGACCTGCTGGCGGCTCTTTTCGGAGGCAAATTTACGAGTGGCGTTCGCACTGGCGGGCCCTGGCTCCTCGGTCTGTCTGCGAAACAGACCAACATTACTGCGCGCAGTACATTGTCCCTGTACAACGCATCTTATACATAACAGTTATGCAATTTCCGACAAGTGTTGGTAACTGTTAACGACATGCAGTAGAGTGTTGAACAAAAAAAACAGAGCAGGTATACATTTTTAGTTTTCCGTTCTCGTGTTCGTTCAGCGCATGTTTACACCACGGCATGCATGTGCACATGTTTCTGTTCGCAAGTGTTTGATGAAACGAACTGGTTTCTTTTACTGCGTCCGCCGGCAACGATATCGAGAGCATGTCAAGTAGGTATTTCATGGGTACACAGACAGGCACGTGTGCATGCCCCTGTAAGTACGGCATGTGACTGTAATCGAGTCCCCAACGTCATGGAATGTGGTGGTGATAACGAGCGGAAACGACAAATTTGACTCTCATTTCTCGGTTTGGTTTGCTGTGGCGGTTACAGTACGTTAATTTCAAGTTTCGCGTTCATGTCTCAGTTTGATCGCATGTTATGTCGCGACAAGTTTTACAATGGAAACCAAGTGATTTATTTGACTTTGTCAACTGCAAAGTCTGTGCGGGACACATTTCTGTGCGGGAATGAAGCGATGTTTTTGTGCGATCATTTGTTGTTGATTGTTCACGTACAGTGGTTGATGAGATGTGAAATGAACAGTTTCGCGAATTTTCGATTTGTTGTCTTTGGGGGAATTCCAGTACTGCATATAACCTGTGTGTCTGTGAAGTATGAAAATTGTTTGTGTTCAAAATCGACTACGGTTGGGCAGTGACAGATTCCTGCACATTTGTTCGGGCGGGGCGAGCAAATTTAAAAAATTGAACCGTTTATACGCATCCTTACTTTGCAAATGATCATACAAATCTGCAGATTCATGCTATTTTCACTTTCACATTTCAGCGAATGCATGAGGACCTACCGCTTGTCACACCGTTGAGCATTATTGCGACGGATAAAAAGTTCGATTTCGCCATGGTAAGCTGGGTTTTGTATTGCTGAGTTTGACATGTTTCTGCTGTCAAGGCGTGTAGTCGATATTTTAGAAATTATTGTATATTACTGATGGCTCCAGAACAAAATAATGTTTTAGAACGCGAACGGAACGTCACCCGAACTGTCTGTGACGCAGATAAAAACTGAAGGTGCGTGTTATGTGGACTTATTGGCTCCTTTTATCTTTGCTTATTCATTCTGCACCCGACACTTCAGAATTCTAAAATTCTTGAAGCTTCCTTCGTTCCATTTGTTTTTACTCTCTTCGTCTTGTCGAACCACTTCATTCTCCACACTAAAAGTTCAAGGCGTTTTCCGACTGCGCCCATTTTTTGTGGGTGTGAGTTTTGTGCCTGCAACGTCGAACATTTGGTTTTGGCGGCAACTCATTTGACGTAAACCTTGCTTTGCTTTTGTTCAGTCGTTTGCCTAACTGTTAAAAAGAAATTTGGGAATTTATGACCCTAGTTGCAGTGATGCAATGCAGTTGGTCCGAATGGTAGACAGTACATATGTAGATAGGGGTCCAGCTCGGTGGACTAGATTGCTGGCCGGGTGGGTATGCCGATTTGAGGGTATTGGCCCAGAGGTCAAAATCTAAGGTATAAAAATAGGCGAAAATTATGCTAAAAGAGGCTTCAACAGGGTAATTTTCTGCAAAATTAGTAAAATACAGTGTGAGACAACTTGACCATTTTGAAGTGGATTATAAACTGGCCGTTTTAGCATTAACATCAATGCTTTTTGGTTGATGTCCGGACACGGTAGACATACTGTAGATAGATACCCCGTCGGCCCAACTATACATCACTGCATATAGTTGTCGTCCTATCGTACGAGACTATTGAGATTAGATTAGCGTTTGTTCTTAGCATTCGCATGTACATACACCGTAAAAGTAGCCCAGTGCAGAGCACTGCAAGTTAAAACCATCCGTGCGGAAAGATTCAAGCGCGTAATTATAATTACGGTGTGGATAATTGAGTGCAATCTGTCTGGCAGTGAACAAGAATTCAGCTGAATACAGCAGCGACTTTTTAATTTCTTTGGAGCATGTTGTTTGGATGTTTTGTCTGTGCGGGCTTATTCATCTGGACATAACGACTGTCTCTGTTCCCAATGGCATGAGTCAACATTGATTTAGGCTGCTTTCACAAAGCATCTGGGTTGCGGGTCCCATGACCCGCAACCCGCACGCAAAGTTGCTTTAATAATGCTGCGTGCTGGTTGCGGGCCACATCGGCCCACAACCCGCTTTTTGTCAATTAGAACGGATCCTATTTTTTGCGGGTTTGGGTGGTCAGCGCGTGTTCTTATGATTACTATTCGCTGGCGCGTTGGTCTGGGAGAACATATTTGCGAGTTTTGTATGTTTTCGATACCGCAAAATTCAATAGACAGTATGTCAAACGTCAAATGCTTAGCTTTCTTTATGTGAGCTTGTATTTGAGTAATTCAACAGAGCAAAGCAAATCGGACTGGGTATATGTGGAAAACGTTCATCCACTTCTGAAATCATGCAGCAGTTGTAAATTACAGTCAGTTTGAGCAAGTTACATTGAGCCGCACGCACATTTTTTGCTTTCACAATGCCACGCGATTTGCGGGTTTGGGACGATTAGAACTTCTGTCCGCAACCCGCATCTTGCATTGTGAAAGCCAATGCGTGTTCAGTTGTTCACGGCCCGCATTTCCTTGACCGACAACCCGCAACCCGCATGCATTGTGAAAGCAACCTTAACAGCGGTCACCTGGCCTAGCACAGCTTTATCTTTTATTAATCTGATTTTCGTGCTGATTGTCACTGACAGACAAATATAATCTGTGTAATTATTCCCACCGTGTTCTGGTATTCGTCCAACAATATTGATTTGGATAATGCAGACAACTTTTACTGCCAATACGCATTAGATTAATTGTTCATCTTCTGTGCGCACATTATAATCCTAATTTAAGAACGTCCAGCATGAACTAATCGAGTTTGCCAGGGACGGTGTTTATGGGATTACGATCTACCGAATCTCATGTGGTACGAACCCGGGCCTCCCCACGAATGCTTCTTGAAATTGACATCATATGTACAAAATGTACCTCATTGCAGCGCACGCCGTATTGTGGTGACCGCAACTTGTCTTAGCGGCAACATGAACCATGAATGTGTCACATGATCTGGTATTCCCGTCGTTATGTTGCTTTCTTTATATCCAATCTAACGGATTTTGCATTTGTAATCGAGTGCATGAGCAGCGGAGTGCTCCCCCAAAATGCGCGATTATTCGGTACCGCCAGGCTTGTATTGGCACAAGTGGCAACGGTATGGTACGACAATACCCCCAACAGGCGTCTGGCTTTGTGTCCGTGCCTCTATTGGTCGGTATCAGTGTGCAGACCGGGACCTATTTGAACACGCATGCTGACGCGATGGCATATGGGGTGTTATGTTTACATTATGGTCCTAACCGGAATATGTTTCCATTATATGTATGTACATACGGCACACGGCTGCTATTTGTGTTACACATGCACGTATACCTAGCTGTTGCCTTTCGTGGTCTCCGTCCGCGGCCCTAACCTTGCTTTCTTTCTCTCGTCTCTCTCCCAAACTGAATGCCCACATAAATAGGATGGTTTATGCATCTGTCTGTGTGGCATGACGTCTGTATGTTTGTCCCATTGAAGCACCCACCATTATGACCGTACCGCGCACCGTACCTAATATGTGCTACCTAATCTGCTCTATCTTTGGCGTGGTTTGTTTGTGCGCATTTCGTTCCTCTTTTTTATTAAGATATATATTTGTACTGTACGTGTGTATTTGGTTGGTCATACATACAACTAGTTGGTCGGATGTTTGGCGCTTGGAAGCACTATTATCTCTGGTTCCTGGAGGCTTTGTACGGTACAAAGTATACCTTTCAATTGCATTGCATTCGGTTGTGCCTGATCGATACACTGTTTATCTGTTTTCAAACAAAAACCACTGGCGCATATCAATCCGTTAATGTCAATCCGTGTGTTCTTTTTTCTAAATCGTTTGCTCATGTTCAAAACGTATGTTTTCGTAACGACCCCGCAGTCATTTGATAGTGACTTTTATTGTCCGTTGCATCGCCTTTTTTATCCGGTAATGAAATTACGGGGGAAGGGGCGTACAAACAAAAACTAGCTGTGTCAAGCCAAGCCGATCACGACACGATGTGAACCGAGTATGCAATTAAGTTCCCCATGCTTTTTTAATTGTCTTCCTCACTGCACATAATGCGTATAATGCGTAAATGTCCTCCCCTTCCCCCAAGGGTGGTTGCAAGGTACCCGCCCCTTGGGGGAATCCCCATCCCCCAGCCACTACACTAGTCGTCTCGTCGTTGCACTGAAATCTGTTATACGACCACGAACCTCCGCCCCCCTCACCTGACTCATCCCTTGCTTGCAACAAGTCAGGCCAGACTGGTTTTGAGGTTCAGCCGTCTCACGTGCACGTACAGTATACGAGTGCTTCTCAACGCTCATCCAAGCGCAGCTTTCGAGCCTGTGTGCTTGCTTGTTGTGATGTTCGTTTCGTAATAACGTTCTCGGACTAACCGGCCCGGTCTGGCTGGGTATACATTACCTGGTTGGCTTTGTTGGTTCACCCGGTCTCGTTGCTGTACGTGACTCTGACTTATGTTTTGTGCTGTGTTCGCGAGCTTTTTATTACGTACACGTGCCTTCTGCGACTGATAATGTTGCTTGCGCTCGCTATTCTGTGATCGTGAGGCGGCGGACGTTTTTGGATTTTCGCTGGTCTCAGATGCAGTAATTGACTTCGGTCACCCTTCTATTCACGGTAGAACTGTTCGCAATTGTTTGGCGTGTTTCGCATATATGCTTCCGGTCTTTCCGTTTCGGCGGTCTATCCATACGACAATGTATATCGCTGACGCTGACTGTACAATGCTTGAGCGATGGTCTCCTTGTTGTTTTCCTGCAGGTTATAATCGATCAGACAGCAAATATCATGTTTGCGCATGGCGTTTGCCTTTTCAGTGACTTATGAATTGAGTTCCGGTACACAGAAAAACAGGATGATGTCTGTGCGTGTTGTCTGTTCTACACGTAAATTTCCTGCTTCTTTTCTTCATCCAAGTACGACGACGAACTGAACGTCCTTGCTTTTGCTTCTAAAAAGCTGCTGGTAAACACTCCGTCTTTGTCTGCTGACGTATCGTGTGCCAAGCACGGCTTGGAACTCAACTTCCATCATCATGACCACACTTTTATCAACGACCGTGCGCTAAAAGTAGAAACCAGTGGCAAAAACAGGTGTTTCGTGTCGTGACGTGTACGGATAACAACATTTGCAGCCCGTGCGGTGGTACTTGAGAGAGTAGCTTGCGGCTATCTGCAGACCTATGGTATTAGACGACGTCATTCATACGACAGGCACCTTGCTTGGATGGGGTATTAATTAATTGGACGTTTTAGAGAGTTTCTTGTTGCTAACAAGTTGCTATTTTTATCATAAAATCTAATGCACCCTTGCTCGATTGGCTGTCTGTCGCACTTCTACGTCATAGGGACAAGGTCATCGTTTACTCACGCTCACGACATTCCTTTGCTCTGTTATTATGATTGTTACGCTTGCAGTTCACCTGCGTGCGTCACATTTTGAATTTCTCATTTCTCACAGTTATATGTTTTGCATAATCGCAGTTGTCTGGTATTATTTGATTGTCTTTCCCATACGTATACGGCAAGCAGGCGCTCGGATTCACACAGATGGAACGTTCAATTTCAATAATTCTTCTATTTCATCTTGTGACCATTCTAATTTCGATGTTTGTCCCCCCGCACGTCAAGACATTGTTTGTTTTTCATCGTGGGCGTTCTTGAACGCAAGTTCTAAATATAGTTTCACCTGCCGTATTTTTGTGCGACCGGGAAGGAGCCGTGTCTATTTTGTACATGTAATAATACATAGCTCTATGCGTCGCACGCACCTCCGCCAAAATGAAAGTATTGAATTTTGTTTTTTGTCCACTCCATTTGCGCACGCGTAGGTGATAGAATGTTGACAACTTTGAACCTGTTTGATGCATCTCTCTGATGTGGTTTGGTTAGAAAAACACCGTATTGAATTACCAACTGACACACAGTTGCAGTTGCTAAATTGTGCACGTCTGCTTGAAGTCAGGGGATTTAGTAATGTAAATGTATAAGTTGATTTTTTTTGGTACGTGACTAGCCGAGCAGTTTGAGCACAATTTATGGGGTTTAAGATGCCACGGGGATACGTGCGTGTCAATAATGTGTGTCTATTGCTGTTTAACTGTTTTTGAGTTCTGATTTGTGATCATGGTCGTAAAATGTCACATCATGGCAGCCGAGCACTTCTCTTCTCTCGATATCGGGTGATGCATTTTCTGGATAGTGCATGCGCATGAAAGTGGGTGGGAGGGAGTGATCGTGGTCCGGTACAAAATGAGACGGAGAACAAAAAAGCGCTTCGCACACTCGTGTAGACGAGACTGAATGTCGTCTCGTGCCTACCTAGTGGCCTTGAGGCGTTTTTATTCGCTTATTGCCTTCTGTTGCTGCTTGTGTGACCGACGTCGCCATGTGTGAGACTATTTTGATTCAGTTATTCATATGGCATGGCACTACGACATGGATTGGAAAAATTCGTAGCGTTCGTTATTACTGATTATTTGTGGCGAAATTAATTTTGATCAATCCAGCAGCCCAGTGAAGTAAAAATATCAAATGCAGAAAAATGTATGAGGGTTAAGCGCTGTGCACCGCTGTGGTCTTTCCCTGTGGTTCCCAGAGTAATAGGCAATTATTAGACGGCAATAATACATGATCGAATCACACGATTATTTCGTTGTGCACGCTCTCATGGTTTATGTTGTGTGGATGGGTAGGAGGATGGGTACGCTGGTTTTGTACTACTTTGGATGTTTTGATATTCAAAATAACCAGCAAAGAGCTAACCCACTGCAATTAACGTCTGTGCACACAAGTACAGTTCCGGGTGCAATTCTAGGCTGAAAGTTGAAGTCGCGTGCACGCGCGTGCACGCGACTTCCTAATGCTAAAACATAGGCAGCGCACGCCAGCGCACGCGCAAAACTTCGCGTGCACGCGCGTGCACGTGCGTGCACGCGAAGTTACTTCGACTTTTGCCTATACTTTACACTGTTTCGCACGCGCGTGCACGCGACTTCGACTTTCAGCCTAGAATTGCACCCGGTACTGTAGGTACATCAGATGCGTAGCTGGGCTCAGGTTCCTATGTTTAGGTAGGAACAATGCAAGTTTGGCCATGCAGTATGCCTAATTTGGCAAATCTTTGTATGAGCAGCTGCTTCAGGTTGCTGTCATTGTACATGGATATCATGCAATGAGTTTCCAAATGTACTACTTGGGTTGGTCAATTGGCACAACCGCTCCTCAAAACCGTCGTCGCAGTTTATTTCTTTGTTCAATCGGATTACGTAACGGTTTTCCTGTCGTACAAATGTCCGTTTGTACTATCTAATCTATGTATCATTTGCAGTCGCCATTTCCTTACAACGCGCGAAATCGTGATATCATGGCTGTTTGCTCAACTACATACATTAATTTCTGCAATTCCATCGTTTGATCTGCATGCGAGTCAGCTCAATAAATACTCTTTGGATACAGGCACTTTTGATTTACTACAAAATTTTTACTATTGATGTTGAGCTGTGCGTTTCTTATGCGCGAAATGCAAGAGCTTTACCAGTTGATCACAATAACATTTCGTTACAAATATACATAATTGCGCATGACTTCTTTCATGCAACGATCAAAATCTCACGCATTGAATGTTTACAAATCTGTGCTCTCTTTATTCATTGAAAACGTCGGGTTTTCGCCTTGTTGTTCATTTATTTGCATGCAGTTGTTGTTGTCGTTAGTTAACTTTTTCGATATTTGGTACCACCTAAAGTGTGTCGTTCATTACTCACTCACCTTGACTGTTAATATATTTCAGTTACCCTATAATTCGGTACCAGTTTAATGCCCTAATGCCTCAACTCCTAGTCATAATGAATATTGAATTGAATAAGACCGACCTGTAACCAAACTAACCACAACTTTCCGCCCAGGACCTACTTTTGTGTTCAGCCAGCCTGTCTTAACATCGACCTGTGCAAAAACTTTCGTGCCCATAATTTCGGTGGGCCTACCAATACTCCTATAAATACCCACATAACACAATATTGTTACCTACCGAAATAAGTTTATACCGTACCTACATACGTGTAGGTGCTCCGTGCTCGCGCTCGCATTTTCGAAGTTTAGAAGATTGACTGCTCATGTGCACTGTATTGCACACCCGTCTGTGCACTGCAGCAGCCCGGTTTCTGTTTTCGGTTGTTGTTGTCACCAACGCTGTTGTTTTGTGCTGTTGTCACCGCGCTGTTTTATTGAGTGCCGTGCCTTCGTCGGTGCGCGTATACCCAATATGACCGTGTCAATCTACATAATGGTCGCGCGGAGTCATGCAAATGCGTGCGTTTTGTGTGCACGCGTTCAAAGTTTCGGCCGCTGCAATAAAGCAAGTTCACTTCTTTTTATGAAACTGTAGCTGCTCGCTGTTCTGCCTCCCTCTGTCCTCCACACATCACATGGCTGGCAAGAGAGCAGGCATTCGCGTTGTTGTTTGACTCTCTCTCTCTACAAGCGTAGGCTCAGCTCTCAAGTGAAAGTCCTGGCCTTTGATAATTCCAATTCGCCCAGGTTCATTTTGTTCTGAACGGGTGACGCCCAAAATACTGCTTTTCTACATATGTTATGTTCAATAGAAAGATTTGTATGACGAAACGTAAAATAAATAAATGCTGACCAAACTTATTGCTATAAAACCTGTTTCGACTCTTTGTTATCGCAGCGACTTGTTCATGCCGCTGCTGGCGAAACGTAGAAATCGGTTCATGTAAGTACTATAACGGCAAGTATCGCTTCAATCACTGAGCGATACATTGTTTCTTTGTCTGGCTCCATTCTTGATGTTTCACACGTGATTAATTCAGGCAATTACAGGCATATCACATGGCATGTTGTAAAGCGGTTGACGCAGGTCGCCTCACCGTCATGAAGTAGCTTGCGCCTGCTGGCCCGCTAAAAATGCAGATTCGTGTTCATTTCTGGTCCTTCTTCGTGACGAACTGCCATGTGCAAACGACTGCGTCCATCGATATGTTTCAACCACTTTGCAGTTACCTAGCCAACCACACCAATAGCTGTGTCCGTGATGCATTTGGTTGATGTACTGCCTGATGCACGTAGGTGCTACCAAGGTTGTGCGTCAGTCAGTGCATTGACCGCAAACGTTACCCACATCAGAATAAGCCACAAATCATTATTCACAGCAATATACTGTACATGAACATCAACATTGCCAATCAATGAATCCATCTTGCAGCGTCGTGCACCGGCAATCGATCGGTGACCACAAGTGCACTGTTGCAGGATGACCTGGCACTGAGCGAAGAGAGTGACACTGATAATGACAGTGATGTGATCAGCAACAGACCGAACCACGAAAAGGTTTTCCAGTTCACATCCATCAGCTGTGTTGTGTGTAGTGTCCTGTTTGTCGAGTGTGCCCTGCATGGTAATATTCTTCATAGTGATCGAAAATGTCAGCTGCCGTGATCCGTAATTTTACTATAAGGAGGGCAGTACGCTGTGCTCGTTTATGACAACTGATTAATGAGAAACGTCCGGGTCCGGTTAGTTGACGCCTTGTTGCATTTCAGCAGCAGTCCCAGTCTGAGCGCGGTGCCAGCACAAACACCACTGCTGCTGCCCCTAATCCGTCGATCAAAATGGACGTGGATCCGTGGGATGTCGACATGATCATTCCGATCGATAAGCCGATCGAACAGAAACAATCGATAATCGATAAATCGGCGGCCACAACAATCGATCCAGCGGACAAACATGTAAACATCGGACAAACGAGTAAGGAGAAGCACAAGCTGACTGACTCATCCAATCACAAGCACAAGGGCGATGATACGAAACATAAATCGGAAAGGTAGGATTTTAATGAGAATTCGCGGAGGTTTCTGGTTATAGCCACCAAACAGCCCCATGGGGCTTTATTGGGGATTTTTCGTCCGAGCACAAAGTCCGCATCAAAAGTAACCGCCAAAAAAGAAAAAAACAAGAGTACTTGTACTTTGCTGTTGCATAGTATAAACATGAATACCAAGTATTTATGCGACACAGTCTTGCATCTTATATAAGCTGGCCAACCTTCCAGCGTCCGTTTTGGCAAAATTCCAACTGACCACTTCAGGTCGTCCAAGAAACACAAGTTAAAATCGAAACCGGTGACAATCGATCTGGACACAACGACATCGCGCACAAGTAAGGACGAACGGAAAGCGGTGGCTCCAAGTCTGGACCGGGACAAGACCGCCAATGATATTGTTGGTGACGTGGCAGAATCGTCCGACAACAGCCCCACGACGGTCAAGTGCCGTCTGAGGCTGGATCTGCTGACCGAGCCGTTGCGTCGTCGAGTGATGATGCTGTCCCCGTTGCGTGACCCTCCCGAATCAATCGTACCGACGGTGCCAGTGCAACAACCAGACCGATCGATTCGAGACAAGAAACGCGACCAAGACAATGACCGGAAACCGGCTGCAGACCAGGATCAACAATCGATGGACGTTGACGATCTGCTCGATGAAATGCCGTTGGACAAGAGAAAATCGCTCAAGAACAAGTACAAGTCCCGGTCTGAGCCCGAGTCTCCCCCGGTCACCAAACGCAGCAGTCCCCCCGCTCTCGAGTTGTCTACCACCATCAACAGCACTGATCGGTCCCCTTCAAGATCAGGCAACAGCCATAGGTCATCCGAAAAGTTACAGTCATCGAAGAAATCTAGTTCCCAAACACACCGCTCCTCTTCTGCTCATCGTTCGTCGCCGTCCGACAAACACAAAAAGTCCAAGTCTAAGTCCGAACAACAGCCATCATCTACGTTAGCGCCAAGCGAATGCGGTTCTGAGTCGGGTTCGCTGTTGGAACCACCGCCCGTTCTAGACAAGTACGTCGACAATCTGTGTGCTGCAGACAAATCAACGACAACCAAAGACAACAAAGAAGACTCGAAATCGTCGTCACCTCATCAAAAGAAGAGCAGCTCTGGAAAGAAACACAAAGAAAGAGAGAAAGAGCGTGAATCAGAGAAACACAAGAGCAACAAGCCGCAACAGGCCGTCAGTCCCAAACGAGCGCACGTTGAGAAGTCGCCGGAAACGAAAAAGGAACAACATGTGCCCCCGATGAAGCGGCAGAAAGTTGTCCTGGAAGACGACTCGATTGAAACATTAGTCAAGCAAGACGGTGCTACTGGCCATGTCGACCAAGGTGCTCACAACAACGTGGTCAAGAAGGCCGTACCAAATGGTCTGATTGTTAAGGTATGTCCTCTTTAGCTATGGTTTGTTAAATTTGGGTGGTTCAGTTTGTTTGAAGCTATTAGTTCTCTGCCAGTGGAGACATTGTTCAGGGGCATAACGGCGAAAGCAATCAATGCAGGGCGGGGTCGTATCGAGTTAGGTACCAATTCCTAGTCTTATCACTGAACGAATGACTTGTAGTCTGCCTTCTTTATAGTGATATGATCCCATTTTTGTGCCAAAAGGACCATTTGCTAGATCGAGTTTCAGTCAGGAAGCGAATCCCAGATTGGGGACGAGACAAACATGTGAGAAATTGGAGCATTTCTTTGAAAAAACGGGTCACACCAAAGTGGACGAGAGCACGCTGCCGTACGTGAACTCATTCGAACACAGGCGCCATCACAAACGAGTCTGTCGTCGGGTATCACCACTCCAACGGTGCCCATTGGCAAGGTCGAACCGATCGTGTCCAACACAGCGCCAGTGCTCGCACCCACGCGGCCAGCCAATGTGGACAGGGACAACGAGTTGCGACCGTTCGACTACTACCAGAACACACTGGGACGACCCACGAAACATCGCGCTCAGGAACAGGTATTGTGTGGCTTCCACTTGAATCAGAGTTGACTGAGTGTTGTTGTACTTAGTGCATGACTGGCTGGTTCATGCCAGGATCTGACCAAGCGGGAAAGCTAGCTCGATGACAATTACGTCAACAAAGTACAATCAATACGACGAAAATAAAACAAAAAGTCGTAATCACGTCATGCTTATCGTTTTTGCTATTTTTGGGGTCAGACATGAAATAGAAGTAGCCAGTTTTCACGCTGGTCAAGGTTAGTGGCGGCACGTGTAAATCTTGAAATATCCGTCTCACAAGAAACAGAAAGTCAGGCCAGCCAGGACAGACCTGGTCAATCCGATGACCAAATTTGACACTGGTTTGCATTACAGTCAGACAAGATGTTGCGCATTCTGTTGTACCTGGAGGCGATCGTGCATTTTGTGAGCGCCGTGCGCAAAATGAAGGCCGAAATGCGACCGGAGTCGTCGCGACCCTATCAGATGCTCAAGGACACCAACGAATTGTTGCGGTTAGTCGGATCCACGTCTATTTAGGGTTCTTTCAATTTAATATCAGCCATCTAAAATTATACTCTTGAAACTAACGAAGAAATAGGGAAGGAACTCTGTCTAACGGTGTTTGACTGTACTCGATGTGCCAACTCATGCTTCAGCGACGTGTCCAACCGTTTCTCACAGTCCAGTCAGCAAATAGTGGGCAAGGCACGTCAACACATTGCCAAGGTGCAGGTGCTGTCATTGCGCGCGCAGTCGGTACTCATGCGGCACATGTACAACTCGTTCAGGTATGCACGTTTTAGGCAATGCTTCCGCACATCTTGGCTGGCCATTGCGCCTTCGCTGGCCGAGCCAGCCAAGTTTTTGACAGTATTCGGCGATCATCTGAGAAATGTCAATTCGACCGGCGTAAAGCTTGTTGATGTGAGGCTGGCTGTGGGAAACGACTTGTCGAGCTGCTTGAATTTACTATTCTCAGTTGAAAATTCGCACACGATCACCGGTGTTCGACCTCTGACCAAACCTACCTCTGTCATCGAAATTCAAACTGGTTCCTAATATTGCCAATGACATGACATAATTTGGCAGGGAAAAGTCGTTGCGCAACTACCAGTATTTACAAGAGCAAAAGGAGCAGCCCGGTTCACGGCCCTCGTCGTCCGCAGCCACGTCGAATGCTGGTCAGTTCATGTTGTAGTGACTTCAACTTAGGTTCCTTGAATGTCATTCACAATTAGGTGATTCTGGTTTGGTATTCACTGTTCATCGCCGTCGTCGCTTTCAGCAGTGATTTTGGTGTGCGTTTTGAGGCTTAGGCTAACATTTGGGCCTGGGACCAGCGGTGACCTTGAAGCCTGAACTAGAGTTTGAGCTCTAGAACCCGCAGTGTCGGTTCACGCCGTGAAAACGCTACCGCTGAGACCGAGTTTTGCGAGTGCCTATTTTTCATGCATTGCCGACGCTTTTCTCTGTCACCACAGAGCCACATTTTCAATCCGAAATCAGCATTCGAACAAGCTGTTCATTCCAGATGGTTTTCGTTTTTCGTTTCGTTTTACTTTTCATGGTTGTAACCATAAGGCATACATATGCGCAACATCAATACAGTTATTGATAAAATGGATCGCATAACCTTATATAGTAAGTTTCTAATTTAGTTGCCTCATGGATTCGTACAGACGCAGGGAAACTCCCGTTCGAAGTCGAGGCAAGCAACAAGCTCAACACACATAGTCAACAAGCCAGGCAGCTAACACACAGCTTGTGCGACTGAAACATTCGAAACGCACACGAGGCAACTGCGTGGCTGGTTGACTGTGTGTTGAGCTTGTTGCCTGCCTTCGAACCGCAGTTTCCCTGCGTCTGTAAAAGTGCATGAGGCAACGAAATTAGAAATTTACTATACTAACAATAAAATGTTTGTGATTATCGCAGTTATCGCGGTTTTGAAGAAGACAAAATGTTGTGCTGTGAGCATATATCCGATGATTTGCCACATCTCTGATATAGCCAGTGCTGATGAACTGAATAATAGCAAACAACGAGCATTGAACTGCAGTGCCGCCAGTCAGTGGCCCGTCAGCCCCGTTGTCCGCCAGTGCGCACCACGACCATCTGTCCAGCCCCACGCCATCGCCTGCGAGTTCGACGGGCTCGAACGGTTCGGTGCCGCCCGGTTATGTCATGATACCGCAGACCGTCGAACAGATACAGGTGTGTATAGTCCAGCCACGAACTCATGAGACGACTTATTTTGAAGTTGACTTGTACGGATCCAATAATGTTCCGGTTCCACGTATTTCGGAAGTGAAAGAACGAGAAACATGTATTTTTTTAAAACCACGCTCTCCACCTCGGTGCGTAAACGGACATGAAAATAAATACAAAACAGGGTGTGCAAGTAAGCCCATTCTCTTTCTTTTGTTTGCGAAAACACGTGTAACCGGCGCATTTTTTAGTCTGGCCAAGCAAGCTTTAAGAAGGGTCGTCTCATGAGCTCGTGGTTGGACTATACGCAGTCGGCCTTTGTAACGTATCACTTGGACGCATTTTCGTTCGTTGTACGGGTTATTATTGCTGAGTTCATCCTTGTGGTCATGGTACGGGACAACAATAGCAAGCACGGTTTTCCCACTTATGGAGACCTGATTGGCTGGGAGTCGTCATTTTCACGACGATGGATATTCGCTACATAAAGTGGTTGATTTTAATGCCAGATTTGTATGTCAAAATATTGGGGCGAAATGGACTTACAGATGGCTTTGGTCTTTTCACAGCAAGACACGTGCAACACGAATAAGACGGGAAAAGTTGTAACCGCAATATGAGCCTTCACCGTATAGGATGGGCACTATAAAGTTGTTAAAATTGTATAAAGTGTTCAAATGTTTACAGAAACATCAGCTGGCATTATTACACAATTTGATGTTCGCCGATCACTGGTGGTCACAGGCGGACGCGAAAACGGTCAATGAAGATAGAGGTGCGTGAGCGAATGTCGGATTTATGTTCGGGTCTTAAGTCGACCTTGTTTGTTGGTTGGTTTATTGCTCTCAGTGACGCATAAAATCATGCACGTAAATTAGTGATAGAAGCAAAGTTACAAGACCGGGTGGGACAATTACGGAAATGAAAATAGTTACAACACTGGTTATAACAAAACCACAGCAAATAAAAGCTACAAAAAGCGCCAAGGAGAGAGAAAAATCACGGACATCAGGACAGATCACAGGACATGTTAACAGAACTGGAAATTATGCATTAATCCTCGTCCTCGTCAAACGACAAATGTCGGGCCTTGTTTGTGCTGGATTCCTTGTGCCGTACAATGTGTTGTGGCATAGTACGTGCTAAGTATTAGATCGTCCTCCGTAAAACGTCACCTACCCAGCTGCGCTCGTCGACTCACAAAAATTATTAATATGCAGCTGCATATTATTAGCACATGCGAATGCGCGCACTGCGATTAGACGGAGGGATGGTGTGAGAAAAATTGTCATTCTAAAAATCGTGCGTTTCAGAATTCTTCGCCCATCTGGACAAAATCTGCGGCACGCTCCGACACGACGCCTCGCTCTACGAATTGTCAGTGTACCTGCTTTCGGCCGTTCACTGGCTACGTGACATGACCAGTGCACCGTCGAATGCTTCTTGACAACTATCGTAGTCACCAGCTTAATCTGGTCTTGATCTTACAGTATCTCTTGTGTTTGTGCTCTCTGGCAGTTGTTGTTTGTATAAGAACTCAACCAACATTTTGTGACTTGTATTCTTGCTCGCTCTCCCTCTCCCTCACGGGAGATGGCTGACTTTTCTATTGTGTATAATCACGTTTTCATGCTATGTATTCGAACTTGGTATTGAATTGACCACAAATAGTTGGCTTTTGACTGTATTAGTTTCAAGGCGATTTGCTTGTGTACCATGCATGGTAGGTATTGTACTTTATTGCGTTTTGGGTCCGCTGAATTGCGAGAATATACATATACATTCAAATTGTGATGCTTTTGCGTTGTTCTTGTTGTTGGTTTCATGCGAAAGGGTCTATTGTACTTACGGTTTGGTGTTTTGGTCTACTGCTGTGTGCTGTCTGTCTTGTCTTCATCATGTTTTGGTCTCTCTGCAAGATCAAACCATATTGCTATTGCTGTAGACTACAATGTTCCGTTTATCCTACTTGTTTTGGGCTTGATCAGCATTCTATGATGTTGTTGATACATACAACCTTGGTATACAACGTTTCCGGTGTTGTTTTTGTACTTGACTTTTATCTTCATTCTCTTAGTTCCAATGATCTGTTTGCTGTATTATTTTTACCGATTATCGAATATCTAAAATTTAGGCGGTATTGTGTTCTGGGTATAGTCGCGCAATGTGTCGTCGTGGTCATGTGTTCGAATTGCTCGCTTACTTCTATTTTTCGTTGATGTTCCATACATTACACATACTGTAGATAGTCAGTTATGAATACGATATGGAAATAGCGCGCAAAACCAGTGTGTAGATCGCGTTAATCCCATCCAGCCCTCATCATCCAACAGTTTTATTTTATCAGGTTCTGTGAGCTCTGCTTGTTCCCAAAAGTCAATCTGTCGTGTTGTCCCAAGGGCAACAACCCAAATATGGTTCTCGCTGGCGAAAGTCAGATTATACTTCAAATACAGTGCTATCTTCACGATTGTTTTCGCATGATTATTATGCTCCTAAACTCCGCATTGCCCCCATCTTCCCCGCATTTAGTGTTCGGATTAGTTAGTTTTTCTTGTTCATGCTCACATAAGAACAATTACTAGTTTCGTCAGCACTCTTCGTTCAAAGTCTTTGGGCGGCTGAGGGAGTTTGAACAGAACGGGATGCCGAGTTGTTTTTTTGCTTCGGCGTCCCAAAAGCTCGATCCCAACTCATACCATGTGTGTGATTTTTACGTAATTGTATTATTCGTTTTTTTACAAACAATATATCCGCGTGATCTTTTCGGTTCGATTATTTTGTGTTTCAGTTTTTGTGGTATGAGGCTAATTTCGTGCACTTTTCTGCGAAAAAAATTGTCAAAAAATATGTCACTGGGATTTCTATCGGGTTATGGGTATCATTCGTTCATGTATAATTTTCACATATTCATCTTATATCTTGTACATTTTATGTCTGATGCAATTTCATCCCTCTATTTCGAACGTACAAGTCTTTTCGCGTGCTTGTGTTTTCGCGAATGCCGTTTTATCCTAATTTTCTATTGCTTATATTCAAAACAGATAGTTTTAATGTGCACACGTACTAGGATTTGGTCTTTGTATAATACTGCGCCTCGGTAGTTTCCAAGTAAGTGTGTCTAGATCGCTCCGATCGCGTCCAAAAAATGGTTGTTCCTCTGGTCTTACATGTACCTTTTGCGCTTGCGCCCAAAATCTTTAGGAGCCGTTCTGTCCTGTTCTTCAGTGCAAATGTTTTCTGCACGGCCAGCTGTTGTGGCCAATGTTTTGCGTTCTTTTGTCTAATAGTTTCTTCTGTTTGTTAGCCCAATTCTACATCTAAACAGCTGTTTTATCCAACACAGTATTTTTACATTGCACAACACGCGTCGGGTTCAAACGCGCATGCCTTTTTCGACTGCTTATAATTTGAGATAATGCTCCGTTTTAAATTTTTCACCGTGCTTTCTGTTGTATATTTCAAAATGTAGAGACAGTCCAATAATGTGCATCCCCTTATACATACAATACATTCGTCCAATAAGTTGCTGATCATGCCAATAGCCAAATATAAATTTAGTTTTTTCCCTTTTTAGACATGATTCAAAATTCGTTATTTCTTATCGTGCTCCGCATTCACTGGGTATTGTTCATTTTTTCAAAAAGATAGAAGTCCATGTTTATTTCGCTGATTTTCCGTCCTATTAACCTTCTTACCAATTTTCGCACCTTGTGATAACCATCTCGAACCTTATGGTAATGCGCTTTCCACGTTTGTTCATTACTATTCTTCCCAAACTTGTTTCCCCTTTTTTTAACTATTATTGTTTTTTGCTTACTGTAAAAAGTCATTTGAGAGAACGAAGTCTGAATTACATAGCTTTCTCTTTCTATTTTCGATATTCTTCGTTTAATGTGCTATTCAGTTCCAGTCTACCTATGAAGTCAGCAAGCTCCAAAGCTTCGGAACTTTCTGGTGCATAAGCTGGTAAATCATTTTTGTGGGAACCAGCTCATTTTAGTCTCACTGAGTCATGAGTGTACGGTAAAGAACTGTGTGCGACTTTCACAATCATTCAACATTGCGCGAAAAACATCAGCTTCTTCGATCACTCGTATTTGCCAATCAGTTGTGTTTTTTCGTAACTTCAGAAACGGTAATGCTCTTCAATGCCCGTAATTTGCCATCATTTTGTCATCTGTGGTGTCTGGGTTGTGCTTTCGTAAATATACTACGTGTTTATACCTTGTTTTAAGGGGTATCTTTGCGCTATTTTGACTCGTAATCGAGTTCTAACCTTCTAGATTACCAATTCGTGCAGTGAATGTTCCTAACAGTGCGACCCAAATCCGGCGGGTTCCAATCCTGTCGTCACTATTGAGAAGATAAACTGCAGGGCCACAATATTACCTACTGTCGTTGCGAAAATACAGCCCTGTTGGTTAACTAAACGGTTCAGTTCGCCATTATGTTTTGTACGTGTCATCAAATCAAACATTATGTCAACTACATATGTACATTAGCACTGGTATTCTGCAGCAAATCGAGGGTTGTGCTGTGTCTTTCTGCGTTTAGCTATAATCGATTTCTTGTAAGAGCGCACTGGTGTTTTGTACTGTGTTGAAAACGTTCCAAATTGCCAAGTTTCTTGAAGTGTCTGACGCACTCATGTGTTCTTCAGCGAATTTGAAACATTTACGGAACGAAAATCATTTGAATTATTCAAGTGGATGCACGCGCATTGTAAAATATGGTATAGATACATTTTACTGGCTGTTTTTGCTTGTTGTTTTATATCTGTCAAACCAAACTTCTACTGGTATTATTAGCTACAAAAACAATGTCTTGTGCACTCTTTCATTCACTGCGAACTTTTTACAGTATGTATGTAGAAGGGATTTGTTCGAGATACAACACAGTGCTATACTATGTATAAATATTATATTATAATAATGTTATTATTGTTGTTGTTACATTGGCACACGCTGCTTTGAAATGAACAACATACTTTTCAAATGTATTTGTTAATTTTTGTATTATTTGGTAACAATATTTGACCGAATAAATTGTACCAAATGTGCAGTTTAATCGTACTGTGCTTTATTCTACCAGTAGGTTTCTCCAAAGGAACAAGAGTTCTGTCTGAGTGTTTCTACGATAGCGGACTTCATGGTCCGGCGACATCGTCGCCCTTTGCGGTATCGTCGTTCTTATTAACAACGTCGTCCTTTAGGTCTTCGTCGCGCATAAATGGATAACGTCGCTCGTAACCATAAATGTGTACTGACTGCCAGGTAGTACGTATGTACATGCTGTACCTGTGTATTATTTTATCAGCGCAAAAGGCAACATGATGTATGATTAGGACGAACTGAGATGAGAGTACAGTACATTCCTCAAAATATCATGAAAGAAACAGAGGGAACACAAAGCCGATAAGTGAAAATATCGCGCAAGTGTCAGGAAGCAAGAACAACAGATATGACAGACCTGTACATATGTATAGACAGATTATGAACAACATGAGATATAAGCAAGAAGATATCCATGATACTTCATGGTTAGCGGTTACGCGAACGCGTAAGTATCCAAGTTGTCGTTTGGAATACGACACGTGAGGGACACGTGAAGTCAAGGGACATAAGTAGACCGGTACTGTGATTGGTCGGTTCCGAAGTCAGTCCGGAAAGCACTATGCGGGCAGGCGAGTCAACCTGCGTAATGAGCAGTTCGGTAGATGTTCCCTTGCGTGACTGTGTTGGGTGAACGTTCGTTATGAAGTGGTTAGCGATCGTTCGAGTGAGGGATTAAGTCTCTCCTTGTTTGCGTGTGTCGTATGGTAAATTTGCATACTTTGCGTGCAGTAATATTTCTTGTTTTTATAATCCATACCTTATGTGTGTGAGGTATCCTTAGACACTACGTCCCAAAAACTATATAAGCAATCTTCACTTTTACTAGTTACTGAAAAAGTCTTATCCGCCTTCACCCACAGTGACCTACTATTGGAAGAGGTCGTTCGTCTCCAAGCCAATAAAAAACCTTCGACGCTTGATTGATTCGCAACGCTGGTTTTGGTTTGTGATTCGTCCTATTGCATGTATTATATATTTATGTACCTAACCTAACCTGACTGGGACTTCCAGCTTTTGCAGATTTTCTAGATCAGGTACCGGAGAAGCTTGATTGATTCGCAACTTCGGTCCGGGGAAGCTTGATTGATTCGCAACCTCGGTTACTAATCCAGTCGACAAGCTTGATTGATTCGCGCGTCGACTCATCGGTGTGGCTTGATTGATTCGCAGCACCGATGCATTCTTCAAGCGGCGAGCCCATTCGTCGCGAACCAATGCCGGACGTCAATTCCCGGTCGAACAAGGCAATGCCGGATGCCAGTTTCCGGACGAGAACCGCCGATGACCGCAGCAGTCCGCCGAGGCAGGGAGAACAGACAGGCGGATGGATAGGTCAGTCGGGCGAGTCAGTGTTGTCCATCGGTCGCGGAGGGACCGAGTGGAAGTTCTGGGATGATGATGAGAGTGACAGTGATGTTTCGTTTATCGAGAACCATGCTTTTGGGTTTTCGGAATGCATCGACCGTAAGTCAAAGGACCAGGGGTCGGATGCGGAAGTCACTCAGTTCAACGGCCGCCGTAGCGCGGATGTCGATAAGTCAGGAAACCACAACTGTGGTCAGTCGAACCACTCAGCTAGGCAGGTGTACCGACCGGACACGAAAGCTGGACAGGCGCAAGCCGCGCAGGAGTTCCATGCTAGGTCCGTGCGGGCAGAGCTAGCTGATGTTCGAAAGTCAGATAGAAAGGTGAACCGACCGGACATTAGAGCTGGACAAGCGCAGGCAGCGCAAGAGTTCCATGCTGGGTCCGTACGGACGGAGCTTTTGAGTGCTCAACAGGCGCTGCGGGCGCAGGAGTTGTACGATGAATGGTTGGAGGAGGCACGGGCGCGCAAGGCGCAGGAGATCCGTGCGGAGAAGGGACAGGGAGTCCGAGTGGAGGAGAGACAGGATCGTACAACGAAGGGGCAGGAAGCCCGTGTGAAGGAAGGGCATGAAGCCCACGCGAAGGAGGGACCGGAGGGTCAGGAAGAGGAAAGGGCGCAGAAGGCGCATGAGAGTTGTGCGGCCACCGAGCCGGGAGCGAAAGGGCAGGACACTAAACGAGTGTCGCAAGGGCAGGAAACCGGACGAGCGCAACCAGCGCGACAGGTCCGTCACGTGAGTTCGAATACGGATTCCGGACGCACACGGATTCGTGAGAGGTATCAGTCTGAGTCAGAGTCGACCAGAGAGAACGTGCTCGATCTGTACTCGCAGGAAGAGCTCGATGAGGACCAGATACGCGAAGTATCGTGGCAAGAGGATTGGTTGAATGCACCCGAGTTCGCTGAACCCTGGGAGTTGCATGAAGAAGTGGTTGACATTGTGTTCACCACGCACCGATACAGTGACCATCTGTTGCAATGGTTGTATGCGGAGGAACTACCCTACGATCGATTGCTTGCATCCAGGATTTCGGAGTATTTGAACGTGATATCGCTGACGTATGAGCCTTTGTGCGAGTTTGATGGCCGGTGTCTCGCCGAGGTTCGCGGATTGTGTGAGATCGAGAGCGCACGGGATCCGAGATCCGCCAAGACGCGTCAATTGTTTGACCTGTGGGGCGAGATACTCGATAACCGAGTGCCAATACGAGTGCTACCATATGGAGACCGCCACAGTCCGGGCATGCCACTGCAAGAGGGTTCCGAACCCGTGACTTGTGGATTATACAACGATATGTGTCGGAATGAGGACCCGATGTTGTCCATGCCGAATGTGCTTGAGAATGCGCTCAGAGAACGCACACGGTACTCCGACCTGCCCGAACTGGACTACCCAGTGCAATCGCACACCGTCAGTGTGTCGATGCGTATAGTGCCAGTCGGAAAGACGCGATCCCTGTGGCATGGTGCCTCAGTTGAAGAGTGTATGAGCAGCCAACAGGATGAAACAGGCTGTGGCACGCCTGAAAGTGCTACTGGAGGTCCCAACCAAACTAACCAGAAACGTGAGTACGACGTACTGTACGAACCGATCGTGAAGTGTGTATACTTCGAACCGGAGGGAGAGTTGAGGATGGCTGACTACAATCTCCGATTGGGTCATTTCGAAGGGGATGTGAAACGCCCGTCGATAATGTCTATTCCGGTGGAACTCGTTCTGTCGTCTAGACCCGACGGAAGGATAGTAACAGCTGTTACGCGTGGTGGTTCTTTGAACACCGAACAGCACGGAACCCGCACCACTTATATCAATGAACATGTAATAACATAACAGCTGTCAAACACCATCAGGCCTGAAGAAATGACAGATTTAGCTGGAACAGAGGGAAACAGGCAATGCTCAATTCACATTATGTCTAATCTTCCAAGCTCATCATCATAGAATGAGGAATGGGGCTATGCATTGACACAAGATTCAAATAATGGATTTCATTCTCAACGCTGGAGACCTCCCCTCCTTGTTATCTACACAACAGTTCACCAACACAACTGACCTCGTTGCCAATTTGAGATCTCTGTGGTCGATGTCCGTGGGATCGGCGCCTGGCTTTGCATTCTTGCGTTTTTGACGCTGCAATCAAGGATCAGATGTTCTTCACAATGAAACATCGTGCGATCATGGCACCATGTGTGAATAAATATCCCAAGCACGAAGTATAGCAATACCATGTATAGCAATGCATAAATCCCATAACCCAAGTTTCATACCTTTTGAACTTTTTCGCATCCAGCACACGCCAGTCTCATGGAACCATTTGCGTAACGCTTGCACACTCGAAACTGAAATGTGTGACCCCGCCAGCGTTTTGAATCATACGGGTACAGCGACGGGTCGCCGTACTGCGACATGTGGTCCCGTTCGGCAACACCGAAGTCGCCAAGTTGGCGATTACGAGCAGCCCGACGAGGCATTATTGGCTAAATTTATGTTGGTGTAAGTCATCAAAAAACACAAAAAAACACAAAGCAAAGCAACAACAACGCAACAATCTAAACAGAGAGCAGAAAGAAACTTGATTGTGTTTGGCAGACACAATGCAGCAGACAAATAACTTTCGTGTGTGTTGCCTTGCCTGCTCTGGTACACCTGGTGCTCTCAATAATCCGTCTCACCTGCTGAACGCTGATTGGATGCAAGTTTGAATTTGAAATTACCGTCCAAATCGTTCCTATGCGTTATACATACATACTGTATACCACCACAGGTACACAAAAGTGTGAAATGCAGCTGTAAACAAAGCTTATCTGACAATCATTCAGTAAGGCTGTGAGCAGATAAACGCGGAATGCGGAAATTGGTTAGCAGATAAACGCGGAATGGCAGATTTCTGCATTCCGCATTCCGCGTTTATCTGCTCACCTTTGCGGAATGGTGCGTGCTTGGGTGACGATGACAACTTCCAGCGTGCTGACCTCAAAATGTTGCGTGTTAACGCAAACAGCAACTGAGAGGTTTGACCAAAAGCATAAATTTGCTTGCAGAAATGCAGAATTCCGCAAAGGTTAGCAGATAAACGCGGAATGCGGAATGCAGAATTCTGCCATTCCGCGTTTATCTGCTCACAGCCTAATGGTGCTGATGAGCTTGGCTGTCGGATTACATTAAAGTTTAGATCACGAAAATCGGTTAAAGTTTGATTGAATACGGTCACTATTATTAATAGTTATGCCATGTGTGCTGTTTGTTTGTTTGCATGATAATAGCCGCGAATCGTGCAGTTTTCTTATTTTATTCAACTTGGCCATGAGATCAGCTTTCGACACCAGGAGCAGCACGTGACCTAATAATCTTGTTATCTGATTATTTTTAAGTTCAACAGTATATTCTGGCATGTGATAACAGCGATCTGTGCGCGCATCTGTCTTGTTTATACCACATGTTGGTTACGCGCGACGATATCCAAATAACGCGCGACCATGACAAAAAGGACGACGTTATTAATAAGAGCGACGATACCGCAAAGGACGACGTTGTCACACAATCGACTTCATACATGCGCGTTTGCGGGTCAGCATGTACGGTGTTGAACTATAGCCAGGTTGATGCGCAAACGCGCATGCATTGTTAATTCGGCCGAACATTCTGTCCAAAAAAACAACAGTTGGTGTGGTGCAACAAGAAAATAAGCACAGGACCATTTATTTTCACAAACATTTACAGGCAGTTCAACCAGTGTATCGTTAGAACCCGACAAACGAAAATGGAATAAAGGATTCTGACATCAACATTATTATTTTCGTTGCAATATCATGCTGTTGATGGCATCAGAGTTCTCAGCTGTTGCAGTTCGGCTGCGCACAACTTGAAAACAACAAACGATAAAGAAGACGGGTAAAAAATGTAATACACATTAATAATACATATATTATATATAGCACGAATTTTCTTTTCAGTAATCTCGATATAGAATTTCGAGTTCATCAAAAGTACGTATTTCATTTGTATCGCAGTGTCGACGCAATAAAGCACGCAAAATGGTAATTATAAAGTTATAAAGACTAGAACTTTCGACTTGCCGTCAAACAACCAATAAAATTGAATTAATAAAAACAAACTAAACAAAATCAATAAGCGTTTGATCGTACAAAGCCGTAATCATATGTCGAGTTTTGTTCAGGCAACGGTGCTATTCGGAACAATCTTGACAAGAAAAATAAAACCTGCGCGAAAAAAAACGATATAAAATCTACTCACACATAGGTGAAGTTTAACGATGAATCAATTGACACAATCAAGTGATCAATATCTGTCTGATTCGACCACTTCGGCCTGCAGTCCTGATCTCCATTTGTTGCAAATGCCCCAGAAACTGTATTTGGCACAGATCTTCTGTCGTTTCAGTTCGAAACAGTTGCGATTGACTACGTTGAAGAACAACTTGCCGATCACGTTTGCTGTGCCGCTGGCGGCCGATTTGAGGCACTTGTAAAATCTGAAACATTTGGTTGGCAGTTGACTAATTTTGACCAGCGTAACAGTTGCTCTCAAGCTTCTTGTTTCAAGTTTTACATTGGTCAACATAAGTGTATCAACTTTTTTTCGCAAAATGCGGCCCAAATAAAATTTGACGTCCTCGGATCGGACACAGTGCTCGCCCATTCCGCCGAAATTTGGTGTGACTCGATTTGCTCAAAAAATGTGTTTTCCCCCAAGAAATATAGGAAAATGACTTTCCCGCCACTGACCGTCTGTCACATTCACAATAGCTCATCGTGTAGAATCGATAGTTCGTGTATCCAAATCTGGTGCTGAATCCTTCGATCACGTACGGACATCCGTCGTGCTCGCGACAGCACGCGTCCGCGCCTGCAATTGGCACTTTATGCAAGGTGGGTGTTTGGGACAATTGGTCCGAATTCCCGATCGCGCGATCGCGATCAGTTGCGCGGTGCAATGGAAAAAACCTGTGCATTTGATTTATCGCACGCTCTCCACCTTGGTGCGTAAGTTCCCTTTTGACTCCCAAAACATTTGTGCGTTGAACAACGCAACGCTGGAACACGCACCGGAGCTAGCGCCGAGGTCATAGGCATGTGCGGCATTGGCCCCTGACCCACACCACTGCGTCCCGGGACTGATGAATATGGACCGACGTTCGCGGATGTGTTCGGAATGTGATTCGCTGTGGCTGTTGTTCGTTGGAGGTGGTGGTTGCATCAGATTCTGGAAGCAAATGTGAGCATCTTTTAATCATAGCATGATTTATGCATCGGTATTCCGGTTTCACGTTTCAACCTAATTTCGCAGGCAGACCTGCCGGTGCACCAGATCATCACCAGTGCCACAGCCACAAATGGACACGCGGGCAAAAAAATATGGTAAAGTTCGTTCATACACAGCTCAAACTTTGCCCCCGCCTGATGACTCACTTTGTTCCTCTCATGCCATAGCCTGCACTGCCGTTTCAATGTGCCATACTGTAACAATGGTTGTGTGCGTGCGTCCTGCAGCTGCAGATATTGGAACGAGGTGTGATTGCCGGCATAGAGGTCGATCTCTCGCAGTAGAGGCAACGTTGACGATTGGAAGTAGGTGATAAACCTGTGTGATGGTGGTTTGATTGCTCTTGTATAGTGTTGACCGTACGTTTCCTTTAGGTTTGTGCGCCGGCTCGCTTCGGCTTTTTTGGCGTAAAATCAGGCCTAAAAGCAAGCCGGTTAAAAAAATGATTTTCTCACTCGAGACACGAGGCAAAGGGGCCACAGCACCAAGTTAGCACGCCTTGCCACCTGCTCTATGTGCCTTTCCAGGGACGGCGACCATGGTGGCTGTATTATGCATGAGTTACAGCTCGCCACCGTGTTGAACCAAGAAATATATAGACCAAAGTACACGGCTAAACCAGCTCGACCGAAGTCAGCTGTGTGTACCGCTTGGCTTATCAAATGCACTATCGCACCCACCTATAAGTGTACATGAACATGAAACATCACCCAGCCAGCACCAACCTGTGCACCTCATCAGTGGAGTGCATGATATCGCAATCAATCAATCGATTCGACTCCGTTTCGCCATGGATCGCTTCATAAATATTGTGCACCAGGACTTTGCCGTTCGTGGCCTGCACCAAACGAACATGACCCAAGTTCGAAACGGCACCTGACCCTGATTCAGGGTTGTTGGCCAGTCTCAACTCAGCGCCCCATCTACCGCGCCAATGCACATACGTGGTCAGTTCGCCGTCGGACAGTCTTTGGCGTAGGAGGAAGTTTGGTGTCTCCTCAGGCTGCAGAAGCTGCGGGAGTGATTGTTCGTGTGGATGTGTGTGCGACATGGCCGACAGACAACACAACAACGCAACAGTCAAGTGTGTTGCCATGGTCACTATATGTATGTCTCGGAAGTTGACGTCGGAAAAATTTCCAATCAGTTTGGTTTGACTTCACGATTTAGTGTTGAGAATGAAAGGCAGTATTGTCGGGTCTCGAATCGGCCAGAACGTTCTCTCTGGCGCGCTGCCAAAAATATAATTCGTCGTGGGATTTACGTCAGCAAAGAAACCACGTGTCGTTTGTCAACACGAGATTATGACGATGTGGTGTCGTTTTTTGCGAATCTGCAAAAAATGTGACTTGACATTTTGAAGACACACGTCCATCACGTGGTTCATCACGCCATGTCAGTCACCCACCACCCCGATGAAACGACGAGGGATTAAACTTTGGCGCCTGACAGAGGCAAAATTAAAGGGTGTCACGCTAAATGATGTCACACTTGTAATGCACTGTGCCGTGACAGTACCCAACGATGACAACCTTTGACAACAAAACAGAAAAGGGATTAACACCCACGTGTGTGGTACCAGTCCCGCAGGAGGAACGGAACATAAAAAATCGACAGAAAAAAAGAAGAAGTCAGTAAGTTCTTCAGGCTCTTCTCCTGACCTGAGCATTGAAGGGAACCACGATATTCGATGAGTAATTTTGTGAGGAAAAACTTCAGAAAGTTCCATATGGGCGAGTGAGATTTTGGTGGTTTACGTGACAAGTTGTTATCAGGAACTAATCTTCTCGGGGTGGCGTGATCCTCTAAACCATCGCTTCCCTGTGACACCAGGAACGCATAAACACTTTTGGCGCTCGTTTATGCTTTTTCGCAGCGAGTTTACACACTCGCCGTGATGGTCATAAAACGTTTTAGAGTGATCATGTTTAAGAGCGGTCATAAACGCTAGATTGCCTTGTCGGTTGTGTGGCTCGTTAACGTCTCCAGGAAAAAAAGTTGGAATAGGTTTGCCTTCGAGAGTGCCAAAAACATGATAACCACGGGGGAACAGCAACTTGTGAGCTGACGGTTGGTCACGCTTGTGTTTACAAATCGATTGATCACTCACTCGCTCGTAGATGGTGCGGATAGATAGATACCCAGGGGCTTTCACCGAAACTAATCATGTTTTCGAGAAACGTTTCTGACGTTTTACAAGCATAGAACAATACAAGTGAGCCTGCTGACGGCCAGAAAAGCAAACAGGTATTATACATTAACGGCTTATGCTACAGTGGTAAACTCAAGTGGTCAAATCACTTTGTCGACTCACTTTGTGGAGTCGCCGAGTCACCCTGAATGCCATGTATTATGTCTCCACGCTCACTCGGGGTTGCTGCGAGCTGACGAAGTGATTTGACCACTTGAGTTGACTACTGTTATATTAGCCCATTGCCCATTTGCTGTATATTTAAAATACTGCTGGGACCCACGGATTGCCCACAAAGGTTATCTGTCACCTCAGCAGACACGGTAATGGGCGCCATGATACATACAATCTATGCTGCGTTCATTTTTTGCTTCGAACTTGCGTGTTCACTTGTCGTTCATAACGTATGCAAGGAGTCATACATGGACCATGCATCCTCATGGTGTCAATAGGGTACCGTATGTTCTTCAAATTGGAAGAGAATGGAATGGAACCGAAGTTTTCTTTGAGATCCGAATTTGTAGCTGAGTCGGAGAAGCAGCAAAGCATCCAAGAAACTTAGGAATTCCAGTCATGCGTGAACACGCCATTTTTTGATGTAACGAATGAAAAATGGTGTCAAGAACAGTGAGCTGACGCGTATGAAACGTTGTTGAGTACAGGGCCATATACAGTTTGATCGTGGGCCATAGTCATAGCTATGTATCTATGACTTCCAGCGGGTTCGCCCAAGAAACAAAACAACGTCGCCAGCTTGTCAACTACAAGTGTCGAGGGAATACATAACTTTTCGACTTTCTTTATGTGCCGAGACCGGACCACAAAAATGTTGCATTTTCACACAAACACAGCAGCCCGAGTAAAACGGCTTCCGGTTTTCGCACTTGGCCGACGCTGTGGGGCGCCACCGACTGACGAAGGCATTTTACGTCGCGCCTCACGACCCTTTCACAATAGACAGCTGATGGGGTGCGGTCTCTAATTTGGAATTGTGGACAGGGGATAATTTTGATGTGTTGTTTGCGCTGCGATGTGCAGGTGGTCTTGGATTCGCAATGAAAACCTACGACAAACCTGTTATTCATGCCTTTGTTGATAAAGTCAGTGTCTCCACATCAAACAGGTTTTAGGCAAATCCGCAAAATTTGCGAACGCGAGTCCATTCGCACCAAGTACATGAATGAAATTAGAGGGGTAACGGACACCTTGACCGGTGACGTCAGAATTTATTTGAGAAATAAGCTGAAAAGGAAAAGAGAACAGAGCATGAGAATGGAGTTCTGGCAAAAATATGTCATGATTACTTACCGCATGAGCTTGTGGGTGCAAATTATCTGCTTGTTTTGAGTAGCTTGAGCATGGTTTTGTCCCGGTAACTACCATATCGGTACGAAAAGGTGTAGCTGTCACAAATCAGTCGCCCATTGTAATTGAGTCGAGACACAAAAGCACTGGAGTTGTGTGTGCAAAACAGCTCCATCACCCTACATCCGACAGCTGGCACATTACCAGCATAAATTGTCAACTAAGACTAAAAATATGGCACATGTGACATCTTGGATTATTCATGAACCCATGAACCAATTTTAGAGGCTTTGCGTACGTATACAAAGCACACCTAAACGTGGTTCTCTGAGAGAACACATTTTCGCGCGCTGGTTTGCTTCTGGACGCGTGAGAACCAATCAGCGCTCGAAAATTTGGCCTCTGTTCTCTCAGTGAACGAATTACGAACAGTTGCCCTCTCAGAGTCGTACAAAACGTGCTGAATTTTAGACCAAAGGGAACCCAACAGATTTCGAACTTGATTCCCCCACATCGAACGGGGAGTGACACGAGCACAGACGTCAGTAACTTTAGGCTTAAATTAAACTTGACATTATTACCTATACAATGTACATAACATAGGTTTATGTTCAGAATTGGGCTCCGGTTAGTGTCACACGCAGTGCTGTGAAATGATGACAAATTAGATATACGTACGGTACGGTCCTGTATATGACGCTTGTGCGCCGGAACCAGAAGAGTGAAAATGTGAGAAAAGAGTACCATGTGAGCGCGCTCAAAAACTATACTGGTTATCCCCTGATGATCATGATGAATGGTTAAGGTGAGTAGACTTTACGACGCCCTACGCTTCATGTACATAGCTCACAAGGGACAAAAAGTCACATAATTGCTAATTCCTCGACACCCAATTTTGAAAGTTTGAAGCAAATTCTTTGTGGATCAAAGATTCGATAAAATTTAGTACTCAATAACTTGAAGTCCACGTCAACGTAAACCTACATGGTATCAGAAGCTGCCATTTCAGGTTACGGTATCACCATAAGAGTAACCAAACGCGCGACCCCACATCAAGTTAGATCACATGAGCACGGAACCCATAGGAAAAATGCTATGCACGCAGCTGAACAGTATGGGTGTCAGGCCATTAGCCCGATAAAGTCAGCGACCGCTTCTAGTTGATCCCAGATATTTTTCTAACTGTCCCTTTCGCGACTTCTAACGGAAAAGCGCTTTTATGAAAATAGAGTCGTTTTGTCATGCGCTGATGTATACTAAAGTCGTTGGGCTCAGTCACTGTGTTGTGCTGGAAACCTGCATAACCGTCTGTTGTGGTATACGCATGACAAGACTGGATTTACGAATCTTAGACAAATCGTGGGCACGAAGCCACTGTACACTCAGAGAGTGAGCTCCATACTATCGCTATCAGCTCCATAGCGAGAAAAAAATACAAAAAAGCGGAGAAATGCTTGGGCTTCCGTCCGCCAGGTTCACTTAAGCGCGATTGGCGCCCGGGCTTTGTAACGTGCCGACCAAAGGTATACCTGGCTGACCACAGTCTTTAGCTTTTAACTAATGACAGGATTTCGTCAGCTTAACTTCATGCCGATGTTCCACTGGATTAGGCAGCCGGCTAAGGGTATTTGCTGCGCCAACATGCGTTGAGATAACTTTCGATCGGCAGTTGCGATAACGCACGAATACAGAAAATCGCAATAAACCAGGTGAACAGCGAGCGCATAAAAATGCAAAAATGCGATTTCGGTACGTTCATAACGACGTGCGCCGCCGCCGAATCAGTACCATTTATATGGACACATAAAACTCACAATAAAACAGCGGTCGCGCATAGAACATAAAAAAAACAGAACACTGTTCACAGCCGGCATTGAAGACCACCCGAATGCAGCGAGACAATTGGACGCCTTTTGGCCGACCTTCGTTCGGGTTGTTGGGCACAGATCGTGGATTTCATCATTATTGCTTGGAAGGCGAATCTCAGTGTAGACAGCCCTCTTTTATTACAATTAGCAGGAAAAATCATATCCGTATACGCCACGGTGACTGACTGCATGCGCGCGCATCAAACTTGGAGACCGGGTCCCAATGTTTGCATGCTGCTGCTGAAAGGTCAAAACCACGAGCGTGCTGCATCCGACCAAGTCCCAACCTGGATGTGTGCATCCCACTGAACTTGGTTCTCTGATGTTTCAGATGGCCGAACTGTTCTCGGCGAGTAACCACTTGGTAAACCATGCTCTCAGAAAGCAGAAATCGCGCGTGTTGTACTTTCCGCGCGTTGATGGGACGTCTGGAACTTGGACCAAAAGCCTTGACCGTCTACCTTCAAAGTGAGCGCCGATGGTATGTTCTTTTTCTGCTGTCACAAGTTGTGATAGCAGAGAAAGTTAGAAGATTAGAAAGTCGGTGCCGTGTGCTGTGGCATGACAGCAAACTCGTAGCGATATGCAATAAATTTCGAGTGAGGAAGATATGGCAAAACGTTTCCACAACATTGACCTGTCAGCATGAATGGACAAAAATTAATATTGCTCTTCACAACAACCAAGAACTAATAAAAGTTGGCTTTGCGTCAGGAAGATGGAAAGCCGTTTCATATTAGGTCAAACGGACGCGCGTGCACATGAGAGATAAACTGGGATGATTTTGGGTTCCGAACCAGCAACCTTTCATGCCCATGTACACATCGCATACCCTCTATTAAGGGTAGGCGCCAAGTTTCATTAAAAGTACCGCTTTTGATAAACCTTTGGCACGAAACATAGCAGGTGCAATTAAAGATCGCTGCTATTTACCGCGGAAAAACTGATAGACAGCACACTTATTTCCTGATCCAGAAGGTGGCAGGCCAGTTTTTTTTGATTAAACGAAAGTCCGCAGATGTTTCATGTCGACTACGATCTAATCTACTGGCCACAGCTTGTTATGATAAGTTCAATTTCAGCGTCTGGCAATGACAAGCGAGCGTCAAAACATAAGATTCATAACACATCAGCAGCAGCACAGCACTGTTTGTAGTGCTGCGGACTGGTGCAAGTCGCACTTGAGCCGTGCTTGGCAAGCTTATGCATGGGTGCCATACCATACGAGAGTTACATCAAGCTTTGGCACACACAACTGCGGTTGACATGCTGTGAGAATGAGTAGTGTGCTGTGCGCGCTATAAAAACCACGGACACATACACACACACAGCTGACCATGTAGTAATCGACTGTAAGCTGACAGTTACTAGGTGCCATTTGAGATTGATACGTGGGACATCACTTGATCGACTCGGGACTCAACTATGACAGTATGTCAGAGTGTGCGCAGGTGCACTGCCCACCTTAGGTATACCAAAGCTTGTGCGTACTATTTAGCTGGATCGAAACAGTGCACAAGCAGCACACTGATACGGTTGTCATCCACAGCGGCTTTAGTGTTAGAAAGCTTGTCAAAGCGAGGTAATATCTGCTGGGCTTAATGCACCTAAGGTACCCCACTGTAAGTACCCGTTACGTTACAGTACAGCTCCATTTATTCAGACAACAAGTGCGGCCTGACGATAATATCCGCCTGAAACATACCGCAAGCTCTCTGTGTACATGATACAGGGTACATTAGGCGTCTGAAAGTGGCCAGCTGCACGCAATAATACAACTTTGATTAGCATATCATGCATCATAACAGGATTGGATTGTGTCGCAGTTGTTAACGCTCTAGGTTCTTGGGGGTATGTTCCAAATGACCGTATTTCACTGATGTTTTGAGATGTACTGATTCCTGGGCTCGATAACTGAACGTCCGGCAATTTTTTATATGTACCTAAGGCTGTTGGCAATTTTTTTTAGAAATGCATGCATGTTCAAATAGAAATTGCGTGACCAAATAGAAAGAGAGAGAACAAAGAAAACCTGTTGCAATGTGTGTACTGGGTGGGATCGGGAATATGACGATTGTGAAATTGAGACGTGCACTTTCGCCGAGAACGAAAACGACTGAAATTGGCACGGAATGCAAGGAAGGGACTCTGTAGCTGGAACAGAAACTCCGCAGTTGCTAATGCTTCAAGAGCACATGGCCAGGGTACTTGACAATTACAAAGATTGACACATACTTTGTAGTTTGTCATGTATATACTTCATGGCAAGTAACCTTATTCGTGAATAGCAGCTTTCTCATCTAACATGCTGTGTCGGCAAGTGTCACAATCACGACTAGGTAAAAGCAAACTACACCAACATGAGCTCGATTTCGCAGCCGGCAGAATAGTGACACATTCATACGTGGCTGCCGATTTGAGAAATACAACGTGGTGCATGAGGATTTTCTCTTTCTGTTCGTTTTGTTAGCACACCACCTCCGAAATCGGGCTCTTGTTGGCGTAGTTTGCCTCCAGATATTGATCGCACAATGACTGAATCAGGATTCAGCTACGCTGAAATGCAACGTCACTGCCCCGCCCCGTCACTTTCCTTCTTCACGATTCAGGAAAAAAATTCGAATAATTCTAATAAAATCATTATGCGAGCAATGCGAGCGAGTCTATTGATGTGTGTCGGCCTCAATCGCATTAATTTGGGGGGGGGGCGCATTATAGGCATTTTTGACAAAAACAAAGTGTGATACGCAACATTGCCCTGCTAGTCATGGACATAAAACCAAACGAGATAGTAACATAGGTCAGCTATATCAGAAAAAACCATGACGTGGACTCATTGCAAAAGTAAAGATGAAACTGACACGACACGGAACTTTCTGAATACGCTGAATCTGCATAAACCAAGCACAATGGTGAAGTGAAACGACGGCAAAGCAAAGTTGACGTGAAGCCCATGGGATCACGTATCCTTCGCCAACCAAACTGTGCACTAGCTTAGGTACTGTACATGTAAAAACATGCCCAGCGTGTCAAAAAATGCGTGCAGCCCATAACCAGCCAAGCGTACAGTTGCATGTGACAATACAATACAATACAATATCAACATTAGAAGTGCGCCGCGGCAAAGCAGCAAAGAGCAAGCTTACCATATTTGGCTTGTGGCTACGCAGTTGTTGGACTTACACGCATCGGGCGGGTGGGCGCTGCGCCACAAACATGCAGTTATGTGGCTTAGTGGGTGCCGTTTTGCGTGCATTATGAGAGGACAGCAAGCAGTGAGTTTTGCCGGTTTCGCCCTGTTTTCGCCGACGGACGGTGCACCAGAACATAGTCAATGCGAATGCACCTCATGGCCACGTGGAATCCTAACAAAGGTAAGATTTCAGGTTTGCAAACATCTATAGTGGCGCACTGTACCCAGTTATGCGAATGATGGGACGACTTTTCAGCGCGTGTTTTGGTCTCCTGCCTTCTTTGCCACCCAGAAATACTGGCGCTCACGGGCGGGCGGGACACGACGCATACACGCACAGCCGCAGGCAAAGGCACACACAACAAGCCACTACGCAATTAGCGTTTGATATTGTGACGCGGTGACGCCCCGCCCGCACGGCTTCGTTCTAGAGTACAGTGACGCATTAAGCGCATGGGTGGGCCCCGATAAATAAATTGGTATCAGTTGTTGTGATGCTAGTTCCATCCCCAACGCTTGCGTAAAGTATGTATGTACCTACGCATGTGGTGGCGGACACAGCTGTAGAACCAGACATGTGTGCACGTGTGGGAAGAAGTGACGCCGGTATTTGGACACATGTTTCGTTCCCGCCGCGTATGGGAGCCATGTCGACTTGGCGGACAGGACGAAGGTATAGTTTGTGCACTTTGACCAGCGTAAAGTTGCTAATTTTACCCGCAGCGCTGGTCAAAATTAGTATATATGTACGTCAATTTCATCACAGGGGCGGAAACTGTAATTTTAACCCGCGTAATAATTGTCACTTTGTGCACACAATGAACAATTTTTACTCTGGTCAAAATAAGCGTGTCAACGCTTTCTCACAAATTGACACACTTGGCACCCATACGTGTATGTAGCGTGCCTTATTCCAGAAGTTGAAATGGCCCTACTCAAAGATCGCATGTTTTCGATCGCCAAATAAGGCATCTGGGAGACCAAAGTGGTGCGCGGGGTTTCATCAGTGCTAAGTGGCTCTCCCTTACATAATATAAACAATGGTGGTGGAACCGTTGTGAGAGCATTTAGCTGCAATGGCTGACTGTCCGGATTTTAAGCGCCCGCGAGCTCAGCTGTTTTGCGTGCATGCGCTCATTTGTTAGCCAATGCCTCTCCATTGGCGCGCTTTGGGCTTCGACTAAAATTTCCAACAGCCACAGACATTTATTGGTGCTCATGTACAACGCGAATTTATAATCCTCAGTTGTAGGGGAACAGAGCAACAGACCCCACAAACCCCAGTATGGTACTGTACTTTGGCCGAACCATATCCCGTCAGTGCGCATGCCATTCGTAACTGCGTGCATTTTTTGCAGTGATAAATGGGCAATTTAGGGCCAGAGAGCATCGTTGAGTTCTGCACCCAAATAATCGGGCTTACTCAATGTAAACAGGGTCATCCTCATTGCCGGTACCCAATAATGGTCGGCCCTCGTCAGCCGTCGAAGTGCGCGGTGAGTAATGCGTACCCTCCGGTGGACGGTTTGTAGGATATCGGACTATTCAGGAGTTTTTTGTGGAAAACAGGACAATATGTAGGTACAGTACCTGTAGGTACTTATCAATTTAAGCAAGTAGTACTGGGTATAACTTATACCCAGTACTACTTGCTTAAATTGAATGTGGTGGCAGTTTGCTGGTGCTATACCAGCTGACAACAAAATGTTCCTATCTCGAGAAGAGATCATGGACTTTACTTAACAAAGCGAAGGCAACTGCTCTTTTCGTTTGTTGGCACCTGTACATAAATTCCACAAACGCTCAGTCGTATTGTGGCCTGCCACATGGCTTGACTTCGGATGAAAGTCTCAGGTGGGTTTTTAGTTTTGAGCCAACCTGCAGGTATTTTCAGAGACATGAGACAGCTCAAATTAATGCGTTTGTCCAAATCTTTTGAAAAATCATGCGTGTCCTGACATCTGACAAGTACACCTATACATACCTACTAAATGGCAGACCGTCAATACCACACATGTAAAACCTGACTGAGGTACGTGGGCGCAGGGCAGAACAGACTTATCAATAAATCTGAGCTTCCACGTGGACCACACGGCTGCGTGGTGTGGGTCGATTTAGAAATTATGCAAATTTACGTTACACAGAATGTAACATTTTAGTCGGCAAAATCGGATTAACTTTGTCACCACGCTGCGAACGAACGAACCACGCTGGTGGATGCCTTTTAGCGAAATCCAATTTGACATTACGGTATTCAATACGTGAATGGAAGAATGGTAATTTGGGTTCGAAAAGTCGTTGAACTGAAACAGATTTCAACAGACATCTGGTACCCAATTGCGCACACCGAAACACCGACTGTGCACCAAAGAGCACGAATGCAAATCAGCGGTGAGCACAGCCTAATGCACCTGCTTTCTGTATACAATATTTCGGGTATCTTCGGATCGGATGCACTTGACCAATTTCTGGGATCCGGAATATCTGGGGTCGAAACTGGTAGCCGAATGGTGTTTCATGAAATAAATGAACAAGTACTTTTAAAGGCGGTGGCAAAACACCCAACCGCAACCGCACTTTGTTGTGTGTGTGTGTGTGTGTAATAGTAATCTCATTGACACGCACTCGCAAGCGCAAGCAAAATAAGATGCCTTCAAGCTGGAGGCTCGACTTGACACAAATTAGGAAACGGAAGGAAACAAAGTGACAAGTTGTACGACGGGCTTGTCGAAGCTAGAAGGAAGTTACGCTCGACTCTGCGACTTCGCACGGAATTGGCAAAGTCGTTGCGTACATTCATACAGTGGCACTAGTAAAGCTCGTGTTTGGCGGCAGTTTAGGCTTACGGCTCGCTTTGGACTAACGCAAGGTCTGGCGTCATCGCTGTAGTACCCACTAGGCTACAGAATGTCGATTTGTTACCGAATAAATCTGTATTGCTATACAGAATCCCATGTGACCTTTTGGTGTCAAAACTTGGCACGGTTGCTGTGAAGCTATGCTTTTGAAAAGCTACTATGGAGTGTGCTCTTGAATTTTGATATGAAAAGTAGAAAAAATGTGCAAGCGTCAAAACGGCATTTTTAACGCTGTTTGGAAATTATGAATACGCACATTTATAATCAATGGACATCAAAATATACATAAGGATTGACGTGCAAACATGCAAGAAACAAAAACCAACCAGTGTGTACCCAACTTAGGCGGGTGAGGTGGTGATGTTTTGGGTTGTTGTAATGTAACTCTGAATGTTCCCAAACAGGGAGCAGTTCACACAATTGTAACTTGCATACATAAACCAAACAAAGTCAAATTGCAAAAGGGAGCCACCATTAATTGAAACAAAATCGATCACAGTCATGGGCGTCACGCTTGACAGGACGACGGCGACAATAATCGGCTGCAAATAAGCACATTAGGACAATTTTATTGTTTTTGTGGCCAATAAAGTTTTATCTTGTGTTGTTCAATGTGAGCTATGTATGTCACATGTAAGCTGGGACCGATAGTTTACTTGGGGGAGAGTCGGCCTATGATGTTTCAACTATTGTAAATTCGACCAGCGCACCCACGTTAAATACATAAATGTGCTGGTAAAATGTGCAATTGTTTTCAATTCAGGTCCCGATCAAAATCGACCCTGGTGCCAGCAGAGTGCAGTCAGGTGTACCTTAGGTTATGAGGCAGTCCGAGTCCACATGGCGCAAGTTTGACTGATTGCTGAGTTCTCCACCACAAAATTGAGTTTGACATCGCAACAGACATTACAAAGCACACACACTACTGTGGTTGGCACAAAATTACGGTTAATTTAGGTGAATAATTCAAATGTGATCAGACAGAAACAAGATAACACACATGTAAGGCGATTGCAAATTGATGTGACTTCAATTAGGCGTGAAAGTTGGGACACTAACGGTATGGGTGGGATGGGAACAGAACAATTTGTGGGCCAGGCGATAGGGTAAGGACGTGAAGCAACACCCATACACAACACCCACATATCTACTTGAGAGCAACTTACAAACGTTTGGGAACATTTGTGGTACTGATGGTTTCTGGAAGCAGAATCTAGAGCACTGAGATCGAAACATATGTACACGAACACTGGTCTTCTTTATGCTCTTTCATGGCATACATCAGTCCCAGCCAAACTCCTGGGTTTCGAATTGCGAAGAGAGAGAGAGACGTTCAGTACCGGATATTTCCTGTGAAACTAAGCCTGTTCACACAGCAAACGCAGCAGCAGATGCCAGAAGTTTGAGGAGTAAACAAACACATAAAAAACAAAAACATCCTTCTCAGTCTAGTCATCTGCGATGATAAGGTCCAGTTGAAAAATAAACACGCGCAAGTGGCATCGCAACTTGGGTTGTTCGTGTGGTTGTTGGGCGTTATTGCATTTGTAAACCATTGGCACCCGACAACCAACGAGAGGTACTGAGTCAGTTGTTTTGGCTAGTTCCGTTGTAGTCTACGCGTTTCTATTTCATGTTCAGCTGGGCACAATTCGTTGTACCCTTGGATGGTGACAGCTATTCCGCGACTTTTCAGGCCCGGAAGTTCAGGCCCGACCTTTTCAGGCCCGTATTTCAGGCCCGGCCGATTCAGGCCCAGCATATTTGACCCTGTCGGTTTAGGCTTGGGCTCCAGCCGGGCCTGAATCGGTCGGGACTGAGTGGCCGGACCTGAATGGCCGGCTTGAACCTGTGCCCCGGGACTGAACTGTCCACAATAGGTGACAGCCGGTGGGTTAACGACAACAGACATCCTGCTGCGTCAGCACGAAATATACGCAAAAAGACACTGGAATACTCGAATTTTTTCTAACACTTTCCCTGTTTTTGGTGCGTTGCAAGATCAGTCGATTGGTTTATGATGTTCAATGTGTCGTTAAAAGTCAACGATAACATGCCTGGCTTGGGAGGGTCAGAAACCTTGTTCAGAATGGGCTTGTTCGAGCAAGATTCTGCTGGAAACCTTCTTCAGCGTGAAGCACTGAAAACGTTAACTAATCAAAAACAACAATCCTTTTTTCTGGCTTCTGGTGCCGTTTGATGGGGAAGTTTGAGGTCAACTGTCCAAGGTATACAGGTACTATGTAGTTTGATCACGTGCTTCAAACGGTGGTGTGCAATGCACCACAACAGCATCGCAAAACATTTGTTGTAAACGAAAATGATATGTTCAAACAAATTAGTCTGCCGATCTTTACGCGAACTGTTGCACTGAACTGCCGTGTGGAAACCGGTTCGAGAAAACACAATGTCCCATCCAATTTTGCAGCGCATCATTGTTTCAAGAACATTAATTATTTGTATTTCGCAATAATTGACCGGTGTCTGCATCTTAATTTCATTCGATCATGTTTTCTCAGCGTCAGCAACCCGGAAAATTACTGTTTTCTTACCGCAGAACGTTCCTTGTTCCTCTCGTTGTGAGCGTCTTGCGAAATTCAAAACCTGTCCTTGGTATATCTGGAGCATCGCCCGGCGTTTTTATACCTTTGAATCAGCAACTCGTATTAAAAGCAGCGTTGGGCGCAGTCAAACGTTTTCGGGTCCCGACAGTAAAACCATGTCACGCAGCCCGAAAATACCTATGCAAGTGGCGAAAAGACATGAAAGGAAAACGTTTTGCGAAAAAACTGGTGCACTTACAAACGTGCGTGTGCATGCGTGCACGCACATGTTGTATACACACACATACAAAATGAAATATAAGATGCATTTATTACTTCTGTCGGTGCACAAATACACAACATAATATGTATGTATAGCATGTTCTTGTTGTCATAATTTAAGTATAGCAACTCACAATGTCACAAGTCAAGCAGCGAGTGAGTGAGTTAGAGCAGTCGAAAGCTCCTGTAATAGGAGTGGTCCGCCCAGCACCCAGTGTACACCGACCGCCTGTCGCTGAGACTGCACATGAAACAATGTCTCAACCACCGCCAAAACCGTACTTTGAACGCGAGATCAGTCTGCAAAGTTCGGGCCGAAGTTGGCTATCGCTGCCGATCAATTTCAAGAAAACGAAAACGCCCTTCTCCTGGTCCAGTTTGGATCGACGAACGAAGAAGTGTCTGAAAATCGGTGTCGCGGTTTTGGTGCTGCTGTTGATCGTCGGCCTGGTGGCCATCATAGCCGTGCATATTCATGTCGTCAAACGTGAGTTTCAAAAATTGTTGGTTTTTTTTGAAGTTTTTGATGGACACGGTATCAAACTTGGCGATCGGTCCCCCGTCCGGTCCTGGTCTCGTATCGTGACTTTCATATCTACGCCATTTTGAGATCTTTTGATGCCACTAATTTAGACAAACGTAAAAATCAGCTGTATGCGAAAAAATAATCCGGTCGAAATTAGTGCAATCAATAAACCGCAAACAGAAGAAATCACAAAATGCAAGACCGGTCAGGCAATTTAAAAGGTGCAGTGCAGCTGTTGCAATAAACAGCAAAAAAAACAAATCAAAATTGCAGAAAATCGCAAAAACGGCAGCCCATCAAGTGCAGCGCGCGTGCAAGAAGAAAACAAGTCGAATTCAAAAGATAAACCAAATAAAGCAGACGACGGCGAGGAAAAGGAGGAGGAGAAAGTGCCTGAGACAGAAGGGGAAAAAGAAAAGGAGCGAACCTGTGGCCGGCCATTGTACCAACATCACAGCAATGGGGTACTCAGGGTGACAAGTGCGTATGCATGTGAGCCATTTTCTTGTTTTTATTTGAACACAGTTCGGTTTTTTTTGAGATTTGACCAGTATGATGTTGCAAAGTGTGTACAACTAAGCAGCGAGTTTTGCGCGTCTCGTCCTGTTTTCACCATGGTTTCCACTGACGGCCGGTGCACCAGAACATCGTCAGCGTGAATGCATCTGATGGTCACATGACACCAAAATTTTGGCGAAAGCAGCTTTCACTTAGTCTCATCAGAAGCCGGCACCTGATAATGGAAGCTCATTTTGCAAAAGTGTTCACCTGATACGGATAGGTGGTCATAAGATACCGGCTGTAGAAACACATGTGGTTGCCCGAGTGTTCATACGGACATTCTTGCACAATCACTTTCTGCGCAACAGATGGTCACACAGCGATCCCGCATTCGTGGCCATGGCAGGTGGCACTCGGTCAAACGCATTGGGATTGGTTCAATGGCCTATCTGCTCACTGGTCCGGTTGTGGCGCTGCGTTGATATCGCCAACTGTGGTGCTCACTGCTGCGCACTGTCTGTGAGTGACTACCTAATTGGAAAGTAGTTGACGCGCGAGATGTTGCACTATCTTGTTTGCACAGACATGCGATCATGTGGCAAATGCAGCTTCAAAAGTTTTTCACTTGGTCTAGTGTCAAACTCGGTGATCGCACATAACCGAATTGGACTATATTAGAAAAAATAACTAATTCCACTGATTTCTACCACCGTAAAATTGTTTTTGTCGGGTCTCGGGGCAAGTTTTAAGCTGGTCAAAATTATTTGCAACAATAAACCTCGATATACAATCCTCCATTCAATAATAGTAGATCCAATCCGGTCAGATCCAATCACCAACTTTGATACAACTCAGCGAATGCGGGAGAGAAATATTGATACGGTATTCGACCAATTTTCGTAGTCGACATGTGCTCAATGATTTGCGTCAATCACCTTACAATTTCAAACCATTTCCATTTATTCGCAGCACGCCCAGTCGTCTGCGTCATCTGTGTGTGTTTGCCGGTGCCCATCAGCTGTCCACTGCGCGACGGGACGGTGTCATGTGCCATAAAGTCAGCCATTTATGGGTGAGTGGTTTTTTTAAATCAATTTTGCTTCGTTCGCACACCAAACTGCCAGAGCGATATGAACCTTTGTTGGAAACTCGGATCAGACCTTGTTAGATCGGCATCACAAACGTGGTTTTGATGAATCAATAATGAGAACTGATGGCACTGATTTCGGCCAGCTGAAAGGCTGTTCCCCGAAGCTGATAATAATCAACTGTAACACTGGACAGATTAGCGGTGCCAGTGTTGCATCTCAAATACAAAAGAGTTACATACTTGATTAATTCGATATTCAAGTGTGATTCAGGATTCGCTGATTTCCAGATCCATCCCAAATACGACCGGACCACAGTTAACAATGACTTTGCCGTATTGCACCTTGACCAGCCAATGATTTTGAATGACAAGGTTCAACCGGTGTGCTTGCCGAGGCAGGAGGCCAAGGCCGGAAAACGATGTTTCGTCACCGGCTGGGGGCGGTACAATAAATACAGTAAGTTTATCCACCCTCAGTTGAAAGTCGAATCTGGCATAGGTATTGGTCGCACAATGACATTATAAGAATTGGTCAAATTTTTTTCCTGAATCGTAAAGAGGGACAGTGACGGGGCAGTGACGTTGCGTTGCGTGATCGCACACAAAGCATGTAGTAAAGAGAATGTTTCAGACCTGCGGCAAAATGTTTTGTGAGAATCACAAATAGCACAGTGGTTAAGAGTGACTGAACGTGAAAATCAGGATTGATTTGATGAATTCTTATATGGCCATTGTGCGACCAATACAATAGATGACTTACTTTTTTACAACAACCAGACTTTTGAGTTCAACAAGAATATGAGTATCGGTATCAAAAAATTCTTCGATTTGTTGAGTGGATTTCGACCGTACTTGAAAGTTGCTTATTACAGCTGTCCAGGAAGAGTGCTGTTTGAAATCAGTAAATCTCCAATGGAAACCAGTTCAATAATAAGTCACTTGGCCGGTTTATCGGTTATCGGTCACTTATCGGTTTCTGATCAGCTACAAACACTACCACCAATCTGAATGATTCCCATTTTGTTCAACGTTGTGCCTTGTTTCATGTCCGAACACGGCGGATGCACTGCAACAAGGCGAGTTGCTGCTGTTGTCGGCGGAGGAGTGTCGAGAGCGTCATGGCACTGATTTCTACGCGGAGACCATGTTGTGCGCAACGGGACTGCATGATGGGGATGTGACTGATGCATGCCAGGTACAGGGCTGCAGTGCACCCTTTTTATGGCGGAATCATCCTCCAGTGAGAACACGTATTTTTAGTGATATTGTGTCCTGTTGGATCCGCGGATGAAGATGGAGTTCGTGAATTTTTATTTTGGTCCATGACAGCATGTTGCAGCAGCACTGAGCTTGACCGGCGTAAAATGTGTTTCTTCACATCCACATAAACTACTGTTACGCTGGTCAAGGTTAGTGCTCCAACTCTATCACAAAGTAATGGAACAAACTTGGGCAATAGCAAACATAGTCTCCAATAGCAGTGGATGAGCTCGGGGTCAGGCTCTTGGCTTGTGTAACCTGAACCCACTGACTGAGCATGAGAGGTGATGTCCATTTACGATGTTTCACCAGACTGTGCCTGAATTTTCAGGGCGACTCCGGTGGCCCACTGGTGTGTCAGTCAGACGCGAGCGGCGAGTGGGAGTTGCAAGGCATCATATCGTTTGGTAAAGGCTGTGGCGCCATACCACGATATCCGGGTGTTTATGTAAAAGTGACGGCTTTCTTAAAAGAAATTGACGAAGCGCTCAAAAGACAGATCTGAATAAGTGGACAGCCGTGATCGGGCCATTGGCAAACTTGGTGATTGGATCTGTTGGCTTTCCTATAGGTGGCTGTGTACATTTTTTACACTGGTCAAACCTGTCGGCTTGAGTAAGAGAGCAATATTTTTTGTATGCGGAAAGTCACCTGACCAAAGCAAATCCTATCACCGATTGATATCGGCTAACAAATATTGTGCATAAAATTGGGACCAGTCGGACGCACGGCAAACGTCCGGGAGTGCAACCTAACTAAGCCTTCAGTCTGAATGCTTGTTGTTTTCCAGCCCATTTGCCATTGCTCTGCTTCTTTAAAAACTCAATACGAGTATAAATGTGCTTCTCTTTGTTCAAAATGCCAGTGTTCAATGCCCAGTTTATATTGACGTGGCTCAATTTACATAATATGGGAATCTGTTATGTATTGAATACTATGATACACGACTAAAAGTGTTATTTTTAGAATGGAATTGCTCTGGTGCTCTAAAACTGTTGATGAGGTGATAAAAGTTGTGGTGCAACACTTTTCGAAAGAATGAGATTACATTGCCCCACTCGGCACACCAGTTCATTTTTTATTTTGTTTACTGCACTCGTGATTCATTCCACAAAACAGTCTCATCACAATTGGCATTCACTGCGGTCAGGTTGTATATTCGGTTGAAATTTATCACATAGTCTTACTTTTACTGGAAAAAAATCAGGGTGGAATTCACTTACATCTGCCTTCACTCCAATTTGAAATATATCCTGTCATAGATCTTTTTTCATAACATTTTGCTGTACAGGATCAGATTTTGGTATCGATTGGTCAAATTTGTTCCATGCAATTTTCGTGGTTAAATTTACTGTGGATAAGTTAAGGCTAAAACTAAATGAGAGCGATGTTTAACCACAAAAATCGTCAAAATCTCGTCACATTTTGTTTTATTCTGGTCATGGTTCGATCAAGGTCTGTGCGATCCACGTGGCGCCATGTAGACCGATGTTCCACCCCCACCGCCGCTTGAACTGCCGCCTGAAAGTTACACAACAATGTTACGTATATCAAGCTCATTCAATTAAGTTTTGGATGATAGGTTGGTTACAAACGAGAGAAACTGTGTTGTGGAAATGTCATTCACACAGATGCATCTGCAAGTATACTCCGTCCACCAGCTCATGGCACTTTGTGTTGCTGCTGGCTGATGTGTTCCCTTCCTCCACGTTCTAATGAAAGAGAAATTGAGTGTGACCGATTTTGCAAAAAAACTAAAAAATAATAAAATGTGTTGCAAAAGATTGAATTCGATCATTTTTTCAAGTAAATTAAACTAAAATCGATAAAACACGTCGATTTCATAAAAACCACAATTTAGGAGCAAAAATAATTTTTCGGAAACACTCAATTTCTCTTTCATTAGAACGTGGAGGAAGGGAACAAGTCCGCCAGCAGCATCACAAAGTGCCATGAGCTGATGGACGGACTATACAGGGTGTCCAAGAATCGAGAATGAATGAAGAACGACAATGAATCAAGAATCAAGAATCGGACTCAGAAGTGTGTATTTTATGCACGTGCTATGTTTACACATTATATAGGCCTCAAATTAAAGAAAATATTGTATCAATTAATGCAAGCTCACCGGTGGTCTTCGGTTTCGTCGGGCTGCCTCCTCCATACGAGCCACCTCCCTGTCCGGGCATCATGTACATCGACACTTGACCACCACCTTTATTCGCGCCGCCACCACCCCGATCTTCACTGCGCGCGCTGCCGCCTGAGAAAATTGGTCGGTCAATTTTCATGTTTTTGCGAACCTAACCAGATACCAGAGGTCTTTTTAGGCTCACATGGCCGTCTGGTGCACTCGCACTGACGATGACCTGGCGCACTGCCCGTCTGCGATAACAGGTCGAAACGGGCAACCGAACACACCCTGCATACCTCATATGGCGCAAAAATTTCAATGCCATCAGCTCACCCCCGCCGTCCGCAGCGGCTTCTTTCGGTTTGGCCATCGAAGAGCCCCCTCCTCCGCCATACGAGCCGCCTCCCTGTCCTGGCATCATGTACATCGACACCTGACCACCACCACCGCCGCCGCCGCTGGTGGCACTGGGACGACTTGCGCCGCCACCCAACGTTGCTCCTGTGGCAATGTTATGGTAAAATCATGTGTTGTTGCATGGGACATGTGCTGTAGCTATTGGGATTGGGGTGGAATTCTCAATTCAGTTTCATTTCGCATTCCGCAGGTACACGCAAATACGAGCGGACCTAATTTACATGTTGAGTAACGAAAACAAAAACAAAACGTGAAACAAGCGACAGAATACTAAGACAGCGGATACAAAAAACGCAGACATTCTCGTCGCCGCAAACGCATCGAAACACGCGCGCGCATTCAATTGCGCCCGACGAACCTTATTGGATTGAAACAAAACACGACCCAACCGGACTGAACAACACTCCCATATATTACTGTTTTACACGTGGCACGTGTGGATCCAGCACAACACAAACACGTCACGCTGCAACGTGTGCAATGTTTCATTGGAAATACTGTATCGAGAATTCACCGTAGCCAATTGTGCGCGGGCGAAAATCTCAGTCTCGGTGGCGAATAAATTACCGCAATTGGCACTGACCTTTCGAGTATGAGCCACCGGGCATCATGTACATCGACACCTGACCACCACCACCCCCGCCACCACCGCCGCTGCTGGGAGTGGGCTGGGACACTACCGCCGGACTGGGCTGACTGCCGCCGGCACCGCTTGTCGTCCCTGTGCCAGCCGATAAAGACAATGTTATGGAAAATTCGTGTGTTGTGGCATACCACGTGCTAAACTCAGGCACTTGTTCTTATAGTGTTTCCTGTTTTTCTTGGTCCAAGGAAACACGCGGGCCCGTGTTATAACTGAACTTCTAGTTGAGGTCGAGATTACAATTTCGATTCAATCACGCAGCTGGAAAAAACGTGTCAAAGTTTGCCTGTGGAAGCTAACAACAACAATGTTTCACATGCTCGCTGTGAGCTTTGTGCGTGTGTGCTGCCAGCATGTCAATGAAACATTTCACCATGTTTGCTGCTGAGTGGCGTGTTTGGATTAACAAGGACACATTCTTAATCTCTTTCATTGGTTTCTGAAATCTCGACCCCGAACTGGAGTTGAGTTATAACGTGGGGTAGCTTGTTTCCTTTGACTTGCATAAAACGGAAACACTATAGTTGAGCTGCAAACGCGCGCGCATTCAGTTGCCGTGAATGGAAAAAGCGCGTGGCTCAACCGAACTCGGTTTCATTACACGCTCAATACACACATCACGCTGTAACGTGTGCAATGTTTCAATGGAAACATTTTCGTGAATTCACCAGCCAAATCCTGGGTCCTTGACGCGGAGCAAGGATCGACATCCATGCCGCGGCTTCGCATATAATACCGTAATTGTAACTGACCTTTCGAGTATGAGCCACCGGGCATCATGTACATCGACATCTGACCCCCGCCACCTCCGCCACTGCTGGGAGTCGGCTGACTGCTCCCGCCACCGGTTGTTGTTGCTCCTGTGCCAGCCAAACCAAGGCAATGCTATGGTAAACTCATGTGTTGCAGTACCGCGCCATTCATTTTAATTTGTGCACTTGCTATTTTTTTCTCATCAGCAAACGCGCGCGCATTCAATTGTGCCGAATGGAAAAAGCACACGGCACAACCGAACTGTTGTTTACATGCGGAGTGTGTTTTATTGATATCCACGTTGCAACGTGCATAATGTTTCAACGCAAACGCGTTCGAGAGTTGCGCGCGTCAGGATGCGTTGGCGGCGATGGAGAACCAGTGGCGCATTTAATCATACCGTAAAACCACGGACCTTTCGAATATGAGCCACCTCCCTGTCCGGGCATCATGTACATGGACACCTGACCACCTCCACCGCCACCTCCGCCACTGCTGGGACTGGGCGTGCCGCGTTCGAAGAATGAACGATCGGTGGCTTGCGGCATGGCGGTTTTGACATTGCCTCCATCATCGGCCTGGCCAGGCATGGCCGTCTTCACGCCGCCGCCGCCGCCGACGCCCGGCATCGCCGTTTTGACGTTCTCGCTCGCGCCACCTGAATGTTCAGATTTGTGTTGCTCTAAAGTGCTCGAAATTAAAAGCGCAAGTCGCGCAACGAACCTTTAGCGGAGCCGCCGCCTAGGAAGTAATTACAGCACTTGCATCGACCACAGTATGGACTGTCGTTGGCTGAAATAACGGTACAACAGTGAAAGGCGGCAAATGACAACAAGCTGTTCTGACCGCTTACATGATTGTTTCGGTGAACTGCCGCCGCCATAGGAGCCACCACCGCCGCCGGGCGCCATGTAAACGGATGGCATTCCTCCTCCGAATCCGCCACCTCCTCCACCACTAGCAGGAGCGGCTGAGCCCGATCGGCCATAGGCACCTGGCTGCATGTAGACTGATGTGGACATGATGAATGAGATTGATTAATTAGTGATGATTGTATCGGCGTCGCTGTTGAGTTGGAAAGTTGGTTGCTGGCAAAGCAAAATCAAGAATGACAATTGAGTGAAAAGCTGGCCTTTATATAGTGCTCGCTTGTATCGAGTGGATTGTGGGAATTAGGAATCTGATGCGAGCGACTAATTATACGGAAATCCACCCGACCGAGCACGCGTCCACGAAAGATACAGCCGTTTTTCGCCGTGCCTGTGTGTTTTAGTTGATTCAGGCTGGTGCCTAAGCCTAACCGCAAGCCTAAGCCTAAGCCTAAGCCTGAAATAGAAGCCTAAATCTTAAGTATGGGACTATGCTTAAAGGGGAAATTGCGCATTCCTAATCGCTTTTCAAACTCCACAGGTGTTTAGACAGTCGTGTGGGCATCATGAAAGTCAAATCACCTGGTACAAACTCTCAAACGTGTACCCAGGAGAAGCAGTTTAAAGGGAACAATCAGGAAGAAAATTCAGCGCGGACCGGCCGAATTTCTACCTGCGCATTCAGGCAAACTGCCTGATCAAAAAGCTGTCAAGGCGATAGAATGTTTCGCATGATTCTTGAAACTCACTAACCATAGAATTATTCGCTTTTCTTTATATTTCGAATTTCGACGAATTGTTCCAGCGTGACAAGCAGAGCATGAAACATTTAGCAGACACGTTGGAACAATTCGTTGAACTTCGAAATAAAAAGAAAACCGAAATTCTATAGTTAGTGAGTTTCAAAAATCCTGCGAAACATTCCATCGCCTTGAGAGCTTTTTGATCAGGCAATTTGCCTGAATGCGCAGGTAGAAATTCGGCCGGTCCGCGCCGAATTTTGTTCCCAGTGGCTTGTCTTAAACTGAATCTCCTCGGTACATGTTTGAGAGTTTATACCAAGTGATTTGACTTTTGTGATGCCCACATTGCTGTCTAAACACTTGTAAAACTTGAAGGGCGATTAGGAATGTGCAATTTCCCCTTTAAGCACACACAAAATGGGTGGATTTCCGTAAAATTAGTCAATCTTAGATTTTCACAAAATGTAGAAAACTATTGAGTTTCTACGGCTTCTCAGCTTATCACTTCTTCTCACTCATGGACGGTTGAATTTGAATGTATTGAAGCCATTTTCGGTATTTCAAGTTGCCTTTCTCTTTTTCAGTGTTTTCTTATTGCCTGAAGGAGTCAACTGATTGCTAACGAAGCGTTGCAAGTGAATAGTATTATAAATTGCTGTTTTCTGTGGTAACGCGTGGCACAACTTCATATTGATGAACCAAACCGAGCCCCTCAACCGCGGTTGCTCCTCCGCTTTCTCCTCCCCTTTCTATTCAGAGAGAACACGATCTGCAAATTTTCAAGAAACAAGATCAGAGATCGGAAACGGGCCGGGTACCGTAAAACCTAAAATACAAGGGGGGCTGTATTTTTTCACTGACCCCTTTTAGGGGGGGCTGTATTTTTGGGGGGCTGTATTTTTTCGCTGCCCAAAATCTCAAAAAATGTTCCCAAAAATGCCCCTCAAATGGAGTTCTGTCAGGGTGTTACTGGTGATTATTGAGTGTTTTTAGGTGCAGATCTTCCATAAAAGGCTTTACGTCACCATATACTCAACCACAAACGTTGTACATAATGTGTCGTATGCAAGAACTTGACTTTACGACCCCCAAGCGGGGAATTTTAAGTTGGGGGGGGCTGTATTTTGGGGGGGGGCTCTATTTTTTCACTGACCCCGTTTAGGGGGGGCTGTATTTTGGGGGGGGCTCTATTTTTGGGGGGCTCTATTTTAGGGAATACGGTAAAGTCGGCCCGGCCCGGCCCGGTCGGCGAAAAGTCCGGCCCGGCCCGGCCCGGTCGACCAAGTCCAAAATCGCGGCCCGGCCCGTTTCCGATCTCTGAACAGTGAACAAGATCAGACATCGACATCACAGAGATCAGGATAAGATAGATTTAAGGGTCGCGCCGGCGCCGGGGCCGGGTAACCTGCCCGATCCTGACCTCTGGTAAGATAGAAGCAGCTAGCAGCAGAACGCTCTCTGGAAGTTCGTTCCAAAGGTCTGCTACGCGATAAGCATTGTCTATTTTGTGTATTGCCTGTTTCTTTTCTCGAAAGATAAATACTGTGGTGTGGAAGCGTTGTGGTGGCAAAGTTCGTCAAACAACCAATAAAACTGCCTCTTCGTCAGTCGTCAAATTGCAATCGGCTTCACTTCACTCACGAACGGCACGGAAACACAAATGCAGGTTCCAAACACAGCGCAAAGGTTGGTTGGTTGGTTTGGTTCCATTCGTTCGAAATTCCAAACAGAGATCGGGCGGGGCCGAGGTCTTTTACGACGTTGTGGACGGTTTGTCCCCCCAGTACCCTACCCGCCCCGGCCTGGTACACTACCCCCTACCCGCCCCGCTCCGGTACCCTACCGCCTACCCCCTACCCGCCCCGCTCTGGTACCCTACCCGCCCCGATTTTTGCACTCAAAATGCCCATTTTTCTGTCAAAAATGCCCAAATTTCGCCCTTTAAAAGTGCAAAAAATCGCGCGCAACGCGCGACGCGATATATGCACTTTATCTATACCACTAAAACAGGAAGGCGTATGTATGTCTGTATGTGTGTCTGTGGCCCCCTCCCTCGGAAGGACGGACGGGTCAATTTTCACGGGTAGCTTTGGGTATGCTAACGGGTCTTCGGGGGGGGGGGGGCGCGGCACGGGCGCGGAGCTGCAGCCGGGCCGTAGGCACGGGTCTCGTCTAGTAGCATATAAAAATAGGCACCCAAAAAAACTTGTATTGTACCCTACCCGCCGCGAAAAGTCTCCCCCCTCCTCCCAAACCGGATTCCCCCCAAGATTCCAGGTACACTACCCCCTACTAGGGTTAGAGGTCGGGCGGTACCCGACACCCGACAGCCGACACCCGACATCTGGAAGTACCCGACACCCGACATCTCAGAAAAAAAGCCGACACCCGACACCCGACAGTTGCAAAAAAACCCGACACCCGACATCTAGTTTTTGAAAAAAACCCGACACCCGACACCTGTTTTTGGACCAAAAACAGGCAAATTTATGCTTATTTGCATCATTTGTGCAATTTTTTGGCTCAAGTTACTGAATTCAAGTATTTTCACACGAAATAAACACCAAAATGTCACATTCTGCGTCATCGGAAACATTCGGTTCGAAGAAAATTTTCTCTCAAAATTCTTCTCTCAGCAAAACTGATGTTTTGAACCGTAAGTGTCGCGTGTCGGGTGTCGGCTGTCGGGTGTCGGGTCCCAAAAAACCCGACACCCGACATCTGGGGGTACCCGACACCCGACACCTACACTTTTTTGGCACCCGACACCCGACAGCCGACACCCGACATCTCTCCAACCCTACCCCCTACCCGCCCCGGATTTTTCCACCTATGTACCCCACCCGCCCCGCAAAAGTAGCCACAGCACTGGGCCCCAGCCAGGAAGTCCTGTGCACATATCTCATGACCACGCCTAATTTAAAGCCTGAAACGAGACCTCGACACAATTAGGATACGGCAGTTTCGCGTCAGTTGGATTCCGTTTCTGTGAATTCTATCTCCGCGTTAACCATTGAACGCAGGCCGGGCCGGGCCGACCTCGAACGGCCCAGGCCGACCTGCAGCTGGAGTCTTCCACCGGGACCGGGTGCTCGGCCCGTTTCTGCTCTCTTATTCCAAACCGACATTTGGTGATACACAATACGTACTACAATGCTTCATTGCAGAGTGCTGTTGCGTGGCCGTGTGGTACATCGTGTGCAACCATCAGCATCGAGTGTCACTTGGCCAGTGTTCCGTCGTTGGCAGGATTACGCTCGATTGAAGGACGAATGGGAGGCCGAGAAACGATTGACGCGCATTCCGTTGGATGGAGGCTACATCACGGTGGAAGACCCCGGATCAGGTCGGTTGGCTCAATTCTATGTCCCTGGACGGAATCAGGTGTGTTTGCCGTACTGAATCGACGATGTCCAACGTTGAAATAAAAGGGAAGAAACCAGTGTAGTTCCTGGTCCGGAGGGGGAAAAACGAACCCCATAAGAGGGGAAAAACCCCCCGGGGGGAAAAAAACATTTGCCAGAAAAAAGTCACTTTTCGGGAAAGAAAATGGGAAAAAATTCTTCATGAAAAGGGCTATAAAAACACATTTTTGGCCTAAAATGTCCATTTTAGGCCTAAAAATGCCTATTTTAGGCAAAAATTGGGGAGATGGTGTGCCCGGAGGGGGGAATAGGGGAATAGTGTACCACCTGAGGGCGAGATAGCGTACCCGAGAGGGGGCCCCTCCCCCAAGTACTACACTGGAAGAAACTAAAAGAGATTGTAATTGTTGTGCAGTGTACGCGACGCGTCGTAATCTGCCGGACGCGCGCCCGGTCGAGATGCGCGAGTTGATGTTCAATCAAACCGCATGGCGGACGGGATTACGGTATTTGGACTTGTCGCCCGACCATGTCCGACGATTCGTGGCCTATCAGAAACTGGTGCAACGACAGTACGATCAGAGGTCGGTGCTGAAATTGTGCTTGGACAATCATTGTCACTCTGAACAGGTTGTGCTGCAGAATCGAAATTCGTCGTTGCAAACTGATGACAAACAGACAATTGATTCTTGAAAATTGTGTGCTAGGTAGTGGCATGGCATCAAAACTCCGAAATTGTTGCCAAACTCAATCTCAGTGGCATGTGGCTATACTGACAGACGAAAAAAACCGGTTTTCTCTGAGAAAAAAACCCGAAAAAAACCGTTTTTTTCCGAGACCCGAATACTTTTCCATTTATTTTTCCGTGGGTAGCTTTTCGGTTTTTGATCGGAAAAATATCGGTACTTTATTCCAATTTTGTCAAAAAATTGTGATGCAAAACTGATGAGATTTTCGATTTTGGTGAAAAATTGGCTCGAGCACGAAAATTAACCTACCCAAAATGGGCCAAAAAGCGTGTAAACCAAGTGTTTTCGACTAACTTCAACACTCTTCGACTAAATTTGAGTCAATTAACTGAAACGTCACTGATTAATCGCCTGTTTTTGCAGATTTATTGCCGAACGCATCCTCGTGCTCGGCCCCGATCTGGGTGCGGCCCATTTCCTTGTGCATCGTGGTGCTGCTGTCAAATTTGTGGGTGACGACACATGGTACAAGGCCGATAAGAAAGGACAGTACTCACTGCCAGATTATAATGTGCCTGGTTGGTTGTAGTGTTGGGGTGAATTGTCGTGCAGGTTGTACATCAAATGATTGAATCCAGTCACTCATTTAAATTGGAAGACAGTTTTTGCTGCGTGGAAGCAAATGCGAGATGGTGCACAACAGTACAGCAACGAATTTTGCCCGTTTCGTTCTGTTTTCTCAAACTCAGCGGACGCCACAGGACATTGTCGTTTGTCGAATGCCCCTTACCGCCTGGTAACCTAAAAGAAGAGCTGATAGTTGTCAAACACATCACGTGACGGCTCGATAGGTGCAATAGATTTTAATGTATGGTAGCCGAATTTGTGACAGTTGGCCTTGCTGCGCATGTGAGGTTTTAGGATCGAACTCTAATGCAAGATCCCCACACAGGCATGTTCATTGATGCAATTGATGCTTCGGGCACTGAGCTGATGTTCGAAGGATTCGACAACATGATCGGACTGAGCAAACTGCGTCTGCTCAGACTCGCAAACTGTCCGTACATTGATGATTGGTGGGTGGTGGCGCTCGTATTTGTTTTATGCAGACAGCGTGCGTGCGCTACTTCAGGAATGTTCCACTGAGCGCACAAACAACACAACAACCTCAACAGCACCACCACGCACACAAAACACCCAAAAAACCAGCAGATCAACCACCCCCGCGTCAAACATTCCCCCCCGCCAGCCACCCCAGCCCCCCCCCCCCCCCCCTTCCCCGAAAAAAAAAAACATAGCACCACAGAACAAACAGCATTAAACGAACAAAAGCAATGTTAAAGGAGTGCGTAGCAGTGTTTAAAGCCTGAGGCGTTGAAAACAATCATAGGTGACAATAATGATGATTGAACTGTCGAAAATCAGAAGATTCTATTTGGACATGTGTTCGTAACTTATCTGGAAGTTGTAGTTGTGTTGTGGTTGAAATTGTTGGGGTTCAACTTCACTGTATAACTCAGGTGTCTGTCTAAATTTCACGAATTCGAGTCATCACTTGAGTACCTCGATTTGTCTGGTTGCACCCGAATATCAGCCAAAGGACTCGCGTCGCTGGCTAACCTACGGTTGGTACAAATTTTTATTGTTTCTCACACCTTTTGCTGTTAGTTGTAGTTTGCTCCTTAGATTTTACCATTCTTCCTGTCAGTCTATTTGCACCTACATACCTAATTTTGCACCTCAAGCATCTGAGGCCCAAACTGCACCTTGCGTGAATGTGGGGAAAAGCGTTGTTTCTTGTTTATCGGCTCTTTATCGAGCTGTAAACGCCGCTTTGTACAACAAATGCATTTGCATTCACCGTTTGCAGCAAACTAAAATCTCTTCGACTGATGGATATGCAAGCGGTGAAACATCTGGCGAAAACCACACTATTGCTTGAAGACGCGCTTGAAGGTAGTCGGAACAAAAATATTTATCCAGAATGTTGAAATTGGCAACAGCTCGAAAAAATGAATTTATCCAGATCTTTCAATCGAGGGCATTGACTACGAACAAGCAGTAAACGAACTGAATGCTGAGGTCGAATTGGCGTCGAACAATCACGTGGTGGAGGACAGCAAGGGCAACATGCATCTGGTGGACAATGCTGGACAGTTCTATTGTGTGGGCGGACAGGCGATCGACAGGATTAATAAGGTGAAGGGAAACGTTTGGCTGGAAAGAAGGGGATTAGGTGCATTTAGGTGGTCTTAGTTGCTATCGACTCTGTTCATAAAATAGTTTCCCGTTCCCCATATTCCCACAAATTGCACATGCATTGACTTGCTTGACTATGCAGCAAGGCACCTCCCTGATTTTGGTGAGCAAAAATACGTTATCCCAGCGGTACGTTGCCGACTGTTAAAAATTCCATTGCAGTAGTTTAACTGCTCTTTGTCTGAACGTTCAATCGAACTACATGACTATTCTCGTTGTATCGCTTTTTGTGGCGCCCTTTGGTTCGGTTGACGAGAAGTGTTCGCTATGGTCTGGACAACTGTTGCTGTGAATAAAATCGTATTAGTGGTAATTAAATGAACAATAACCAAACGCATGCAGTGCATTCCAGCGACCAGTAGTGGACGAGATGGACCGTCCAATGATGACGTCACAGATCAAACGGGACCCACCGTTATTGGCGTTGGATGACCTACTGGAATTGGACAGGGTGTCGAAACAACAGCTGAAACATTTGTTGGTTGGATCCCCATCAAGTTGGCATTGGAATGAGGACATGGAAAGGATTGTCAGCTTCAAGGTATGCATATTCGTTCTGTTATTGATGTTTTACTGTCTCAATCGATTGTAATCGATTTGCAACATTGATTCCCTTGTCTTGGTAAGCATATGGTTGCTTTTGAACACGCTGATATCGATACATGCAGACGACGTTCTTGCAGGCTGCGCGGAGATTGCGTCGAGGCGCGGACGTGCATCCGTTTATGTTGCCTGATACACAAGGGGAGCGGTTGTTGTTGCAAGGCGCAGACAGGCAGCCGAGCGTTGATCCCAGCAACTCGACTCAGACCAGGACCGAATCTCGTTCAGAAGCTATTCGACGAAAGTACATGCAATCGCTGCAAGTGCACCGGTTGTCCTTCACTGACGGTATTGTGGACTGGCTCGCTAATCTGGGCAGCAGATTATCTGATCATCTTATGTCGGTTAATGAAAGTAGAAAGAGCAGTTCATCGTCAAAATCCTAGTCACTGTTGATTGTTTTCCGAACGTTTCCCGTCTGCCATATAAAATGAGCTCAATTAGATTGTAAATTGTTTAATGAAATGTATAAAATGTAAGAAATCGGTCATTATTTGGTTGTTTTTGGGCAGTCATCTAGTTGCATTTTCTTCTGCACACGTGTTTCCAACCGTGTTTATATCTTCTGGTTTAAAACACGAAATCTGTGAACTGAACATATTCGATTTTTCGCATTGTGATTGAGAATTATGTCGGATGCGGGCAACACCGGTCTGACATGTATGACGTGTCAAGTGATATTCGCCAATGCTGCACTGCAACGCGAACACTACAAAACGGATTGGCACAGGTCGGTTAACGTTCGTCCGCTTTGTGCTTTTTTTGATATTGAGCGTTCGTGGATTGTTGTTTTCGCCGATTAGGTACAACCTGAAGCGCAAAGTTGCCGAACTGCCGCCAATCACGGCCGAGCTGTTCGCGCGCAAAGAAGCGCAACAAACCGAGGTGAGTACATGGGCACACCGTAGTTACGTTAATTGGTATAAGTCGATGATTGCTGTCGGTGTGCGACCGCGTGATGTTTTTGGTGTGGCGACAACGTCTAATTTCTTAAGCTTGCGGATTTGACCAGTGTAGCGTTAGCGTACGGCTGTTCACCACCAGAAACCGAATGGCAGCCCAGAAAAAAAATTCGAACTTTTGTCACATCAAAAATTTCCCAGATATCGACTTCAGCCAGTAAGGGGAACAACAAACTTGACTTCAGGCGAGACAATCACAACAGTCGGCTGGCGACGGCGCCGAACATCGTTGTGTGGTGTGCAACAAGACGTTTCGCAGTGCCGAAACATTTCAGAATCATTGTCAGTCAAGAAAACATCTGGATAAGGCGGCTTCTAATCCGGTTTGTCTCATGATGGTGTTTCATCAAAACTGGTTTGCTTTAGAATTGTTTGGTATACTTCAGTGCGTGATTGGCCGGATTCCCCTGGACAAAAAGTCAGTGTACCGGATGCCCTTGTGTGAAAAAATAAAGGTACCGGATGGCGGTTACTAGGGAGTAACGTTGCCCTCCGAACGACACGACTGTCCATCGTTCCCCTACTGCCTGCCCAGTTTAGTTAAGAATTTACCCGAAGTGACTGTGCTGTTTCAAAATGTTTCGTGGTTGGCGCAAGATCATTTTTCCCATCATCTCACGATCTTCAAAAGCTAAACATAATAACGGACAAAATTCCAAAAGTCAATTTTTTTTGCTATGTTCTCTATCTGGGATGAACTTTTGTGTGTTACCCGCACGCACGAGACTTGGTGTCATGCGCCGCTTCTGAATGTTGAATTAGCACACGACCCGATGCGTTACATTCACTGTAGTGCCAGATCTGTCAACACAGGACGTGGTCGTTGATTCGGAATCGCAACGAAAACAAACGCGAACAGAATCTTCTGGTCAATCAGAGAACGAAGACGATGGTGATTGGTCGGATGTGGATTCGGACGATGAGGGCGATGGTGGGAATTTCTTCCTTGCTGTTTGATTAATTTTACTTGCGCTTTGGTGACGGTTCCTGTGCGCAGTAGACTTTTAACTTCGACCAAAAAACTGGTAGTCGAAAGTTATTGGTCCTCAAGTTTTTTCCGATGCCGATCATGTATGGGGCTGCTTTGGAATTTGGCCTGTACGCCCAACGGTGGGCCTGAGCCTAAGCCAAGCGCAGGTCGATTTGAAACCAGGGCAGAAATACAAACTGTGTTGTCTGCGTCTTCTCGAAGCCTCCCATGCTGAACATCAACTTTTTGACCACACTAAGTACTTATCCAACTGGGTCCGAACTCATTCTGTTTTTGTTCCGAGTATGCGAAGCACGACGATGTTGTGGCCAAGCAAACAGCGGGCAATCACCACATGGACACTCTTTAGGTCTGCCGATCGACCACTGTCTATTCTGCGATCACGTGTCGACCAGTTGTGAAACATCACTGCAGCACATGCTCAAATGGCACGATTTCTTCATTCCCGATCTGGAATTCTGCTGTGATATCGATGGACTGATACATTACTTGGGTAGATCAGGATCGTTTATTGTTTTTCAGAATTGTGAGAAATTTTGCTAGTATATCAAGAACGGTGATTGGTCGTTTGGTCCCTTGGTTTTTCCTTGGTCACGTGGGCTAACGATATTTCAATATTTACCAATTCGACCGGCGTAAAGGTAAAAGGTTGTCTCGGGCCCCACCCTAAATAAATGATTTTTACGCAGGTTGAATTAGAGGCGACGAACTGTAAAAGTCCTGATTAAAAAAGGCCACGTGTGCAAGCCGAAACCAGAACTGGCCGGCCGTAGGTCGTCCATCGTTTTTTGTCGATCGGTCTGGCTGTTTTATAAATTGATTCAGGTTACAAGGTCGGTGTGCACTACGTGTGTTTGTGGTGTAATACGCGTGGTCGTGCCTTGCACAGTTTGGACGCAGTGCAGAAACACATGAGGGACAAACAGCATTGCAAATTGTCGAACAATGGGGAAACAATGCTAGAGTACAGTGATTATTATGATTACAGGTGGGTTGTGGGAAGGAATTTTAAGTTTCTTAGTAGATCGGCAAGTTTAAAGCTGGTTACATGATCGTGGGTTGAGCTTGCGAAGAAGTGGTGGCCGCTTGGTCTTTGTTTTGCTGCTAACAATCTGCTAGACCTTCGTGCGTCGTGTTCTGTGTCGTACTTGGTTGAAGTTAGGCCCGCTATCTGACTTGCAATAATATTGGTTTTTAACAAAGATAGAAAAACTGATTTTTTTAAATTTTGGAGTGCCATTTTCAGCGCGAGCTACCCGGACGCGAGCGAGGAAGGCGTGGATGCCGAATCCGATGCACCCACTGATGTATTGGTGGAACGGGACTGGCAACTCGTACTGCCTTCTGGTGCATTCTTGGTTGTTACAAACAAGTTTACTTCGCGCTGTAGTAAATTTGTATGTAACTGTAACATTGTTTCCTCTGTATTGCATAGCGTGTGTCCTTTCTGCGCCCGGCAGGGAACAATAATTTTTTTTGTTGGGCGGCGGTACGGAGTTGTGTGGCTGACGTTCCTATGCTAGCGGGAGGAAAAACTTTTTTTCGAAAAAGAAACCCGAAAAAATGATCACAGCACGTGCTATGTTGCAGTACAACACAGCAAGATTTAGATGTGTGAAGTCCAAAACAATTGCAATCCCCCAGTGCAGGTGCCACGCTCGGTCACCGATCATTGATGCGCTATTATCGACAAAAATTGCGACCACAGAGTCAGACGAAGAAACAGAGATCGAATAAAGAGGGCGTACAAAAGTTGTTGAATCAATATCGGGCCCTGGGGTGGACTGGATGTACCGGTGAGTTGGGATGTCTTGATCCGTATCAAACTTGGTTGTTGATCGGATCTGCCTCCTCGGCCACAGGACTTTTGTATCTGGATTATTTTGAGACTTACTGGTGCCACTAATTTCGATCAGCTTGAGAGTTGTTCACTTTTGTATTATTCTGAGAAAGATGAAACAGTTGGTACGCCTTTCGAAATCAGTGACTATCAAAACATTCTTAGTCCAGAAAATTTACGTCTGCACGGCAGAACCGATTCGATCACGAAGTTAATATGTTTCTGTTTCTTTCGTCTTGTTATCGGTTTGATTTTTTCAGTCAGTTCAGCCATTTTTCTTGATATTCAGGTGAATTAGCGCTGCGCAAAGCCAAGGACATCAGTTATATGAACAAACTGGTGTCGAAGCAGCGGCTAAAATTGTCGACAAGGCAGAATAAGTTGTTCCGCAATCGTGGGCGCGCCGATCAGACTGGAAATTGAATATTTTCCATTTAGTTTTGCTTTTGTGGCGATCGAGTTTTGCTGGACTTGTTATTTTTGAATATGTGACTGTTCAGTGACCTTGCTGGTGTGTTGTCGCAGAGTTGTGCAATTTTATTAGAGTTCTTCTGTTTGTGGATGAAATGAATTAAAAAGCGACTGCTGATTTTGATTTTATAAGCTGGTTATCTGTTTCCAAGTGCACATCCGTATGGGTGCATGATTATACCATGTTGCTCAATTGTTTATTACCTGGGCATATTGCAAAGTGGTTGACTCGTGTCGTTTCTTAATGCATTTTACGTGCATTTGGTCGCAACTGTGGCGCTGCTCCGTGAGGTGATGATCGCTTTCCTCGTGGCAGTTTTGCTTCAACACGCGCAGACGTCACGGTGAAACATGACGGGCGTCAACCACTTTACAATTAGTCATGTAACTACAATTAATAGTTGACGTTTGTGTTGTTAGACCATCGGCGATCCGTTTCATCAGAAGCCAGGTGACTGTGGTGGCGTGTGAAAATGAAGGATCGTCAACCGACCAAAGGTGCCCTACCGTCAACCACAGCCACGTCCCCATTTCACCAACCGGCTTCTTCAGTCTGCCGACAACCACCGGTCCACTATCGAAGTCGCAGTCAAGAGAATCTTGCGTCATTCCGACCCGCGCCTGAGCCACCGAGTGGCTGTGTGATATTTGTGAGTTTGGATTTTTTGAACACGTTGTGGCGGCTTTGTTAGCGTCTGGCAAAAGTTAATATGTGTAAGATCAATTCATTGATTCTGCACATGCAGATAAGTATTAAAGGCAAACTACACGAGCCCGATTTCGAAGGTGGCGTGCGTTCAAAACAGACAGAAAAAATCATCATGCCCCGTTTTGTATTCTTCCACGTGTAACATTTCCCAAATCAGCAGCCACGTCTGAATGTTTCATCATTCTTCCAGATGCGAAATATACATATATAGATGAGCATACAGATAAATATTTTTGTTTCCACAAGATTTATCAAAGAAAGTAAGGCAGTTAGCAATTCGCAAATAGTTATGACTGACAATCTCTGGCAGCCAAAGCTGAAAGAATGCTGATTTGCAGGCGAGCCATGACGCAGTGTCCAACAGTGCGGGCAGTGGGTTACCAAAAGTGAACAGCACAAATGCGATCAACATTGCACAAGCCAGTCTGCCACCGCCAGTCAGGGAATTGTCGGGTGCGTGCATATAAGTACTGATGTTTTAGTCATTGTTTGGCCCCGTCTTGGTCATGTGACAGTCACGGTCTTTTCGGTGGGTACAGATTTTACGCTTTCGAAATTACGGTTATTAGTCAATATGGAAACACATACCACAGTAGGCACCTTGAATATGAAAAGTTATGTGACCAATGTCAGGCCAGAGGTGTTCGAACACCAAGTTTGATGCAGTTCAGTTTTTTTATTCGAATGAACATGATTTGCTAATTTGTGCTTTTTCCAGTGCCCCCGACCGGCGTTAACGGATGCGCTGGCGGGAAGGCGAGCACCAGCACAAGTGTACCTGCCGTGGTTAGACGAGCGGCTGATATGCGCATAAAGAAGACCAAAAATACGGTTGGTACACTCGTCTTTCGGAGATGAGGATTTTAGTTTTTTAACTCACAGACGCCACACCCTCGGAGATGTTGATGTTTGTGAATTTTCGGTTCGAACTTAATTTCGAACAGGTGCACTTTCGGCCAGCACAAACTTTGTAATTTTACTGCGAATTGGGGGACAACCGTGTTTTTTTGCTTTTTTGGTGCAAATTCTTAATGCACCTTTTGAATTTTGAAACAGTTCGAACTTCGAACAGAAATTGTTCGGTTCTGCTTTGAAAGTCCGTCTCCACGCGGGGATGCAGTGTCCGTCCTGTCAATAGGTCACGCCAGGGAGTCACGCAGCGTATTCAGTCACAACTGATGAAACATCACCACACAACACGACAACACACAGGTAACCGAATTGCAACGTTCGAAACAAGGTCTGGAGCTGCAGCTGTCTGATCTGACGCGGCTGGCCGACACGCGACAGGCGGAAAATGCAACGCTGAAGTTCGAAAATCGACGATTGCGCGAACGATATGCGGATGAGATTAACGCATTGAGAAAGGTGCGTATGGTTGGCCTATAGTGACGTGGTTGACACAAGTCGTTGTGCACAATGTCCTTCGAGCGCGTGTTCGCCTTCAAACGGTATGTAGGGACGTGCTTGTCGCATGATCGCGTGCTTTAAGGCCACTTTATACTTCGTCTCGTTGCGATACACGCCACATTTTGTCGCACGTTGATTGGCTCATGAGCGGCCAACAGCCAAACAGCGCGTTAGAAAACGTGTATCGCAACGAGATAAAGTATAAAGTGGCCTTTAGAATAGCGACCGTGGCCTCGACGTACGACACGCGCAAACAGCTTAAACGACGTTTACTTACTTCAAACACTTTTGCAATTGGCTTGCATAGTGTTTGGGTGCGAAACGCTATTATCTGTGCCATTAGATCAAAATAATCGTGGAATAGTTATTGGAAGTATTCTTTTCATGTTGGATCACAATTGCAGGAAAACGAGTCCCTACGCGGTCGCATGACTGCTGGGGGAACATCAGCCAGCTTGACCGATATGGTGCAGATTCCTACTTCCAATGAAAGTCAACGGACGAGGGTTATGGTTGGCTTAGTGTGCGCTGTTTGCATGTTATTGAATTATGTAAAGGCAAACTGCACCAACATGAGCTCGATTTCCCAGCTGTCAGAATAATGAAACATTCAAACGTGGCTGCTGATGTGGGAAATGTGACACGTTACAAAATGGAGCATGATGATTTTCTCTTTCTATTTTTTTGAATAGTTGCTAGCTTCGAAATCGGGCTCGTGTTGGTGTAGTTTGCCTTTAGCTACGCATGTAATCACGTGTGAGGCTAGTTTTGTGTACTCCGGTCAGAAAATCACTTGTTTCCGCCAGCGATAGTATCCATTTTGATATCATTGAAAAAACCTTTTTACCAACCATGAAAACTACCAGATTTGATGTAACAGGGCAGAAAATCAATCTGATCATGCTGTCTTTGTCCGAAAATGACTTGTTTCGACAACCAGGTCGACATGGCCACCAGCCCGCTGCATTCGCGTGTGTCCAGCGTCACATCTACCGAAGAACCAGCGCCGCCCGTATTATGTGGTAACAATGAAACATCAGCTGCCGTGGCGTTTGATTGGGACCGGCAGTCGTCGTGCAGTGAAATGTCGCTCGCTTGTTTGCAGGTTGATTGGTAGATTTTTTAATTCATCAATTTGTCGTACTGATTTCAGATCGTGGCCTATGGTACCGTGATGTCTGAGCCCAACAGCAGCATTGTTGACTTTGTGTTATGCACACACAGTTGTGTGGCCGATGTTTCTGTACGCAGATACGCAGCGTATCGGCCTAAACTTTAGATGCTAGTGTTGCGGTGCCATGTGCTGCGCTATAACACCTTGTGGGCGTGAACAACCTAAGCAGTGAACGCACACAGGATCGCATCGTGCAAATGGAGGAGACACACTACTCGACGACGGAGGAATTGCAAGCAACACTGGCCGAACTGACTGAGTTGCAGGATATTGTCGATGAAATGAACAACGAAATACAGCAGTTGACCGTGCAGAACAAGGTGGGGAGCTCTTCTGGTTGATTTGGGAGTTCATAGAGTGTCTAATTGATTGTGAAACTAAAAAGGTTGTGCCAGTATTGGAATTGGTGCTGCATCTGTGTCGAAAAATACAGGCGAAACGCAAATGTGTTATTCCCTTGGTTTAAGTTAATTGACTATTTGTACTTGCAAAAGCCCTAAATCACTTTCTATCTTTATTTGTTTCAGACCGTGACCGACGCCCTACAGCAGCGCAACGGCAAGTTGGACAACGCGCATTTGCAAATCGAAAATCTCAAATATCTGCTGTTGACCGGCTTCGATCAACAACACCGATCGCATCGTAGTTATGAACAACAACAACAACAGTCGAACAATAGTGAACAACATTTGATGGCTGTGTTGAAGGCAACACATGAAGAATATGAGGATTTGAAGTACAGATATTTTGAGGTGGGTGATTGTTTGTTGAAATAGCACCGGCATTTACCGCCTTCAGCCAAGAAAACCAAAAACTCGTGTTGATGAACAAAATAATGTACTCTCTCATTGCTGTGAGTGACATCACTCGGACTGGCATTTTTATCACTAGGAATATTCGCCACATCGCAGATGTGACATCAACGGTAACTTGGGGGGGGGGACAACGCAATAGTAACTAAACTATGCAGCAGATCCACTGTAATAGGATGTGGTTACTGTATTTTGTTTGTCAACACGAGCGTGTTTTGCTTGATTTGAGTTTATCTAAGTTTACCCTTGAGGCCGTACAAGCGTTGCACACGCTGCGTTCCGAACGACAACAACTCGTCGACATGTGTGAATTATTCAAAGAGAGATTGCGCGACAAACACAGCTCAACCAACAGCTCGTCGGAGGTGCGTCTATGTCAAAGGAGTCTCTAGCAGTGTTTTATTTTGCAATATAAAATAGAGAGTCAAAGCGCAAATCCACCCTCACAACAACCAAACACCCCCCCCCCCCCCAAACCCCCCCCCCTCAACATGGAAGGGTCTTTGATTCTGTTTGATTGGAGCAGTGTATTTTTGCCCTCGGCCTGTTTTCAGCGATACCCGGTGCACCAGGTCATCGTCAGTGCAAGTGCACCAGATCACCACGTGACCCCCAAAACATAAACCTGTAAACCATATCCAGCTGTAGTCAACTGTGAATGCTCACTGTTGCAGCGTGACGTGTGCGCACCGAGTGACGTTGAACGCTCGAAACGACTGAACGAACTGGAGGCGATTGTGCTGGAGAGCAAGTTAAGACAAAACACATTGCAGCGCAACAATCAGATACTGCAACAGGAACTCAAACAACAGGTTGCATTGGATCTCACATGTTATATAAATTGTGGTAATTTGAGCGAAGCGGTACATATGATTTGGAATGCATTTTTACTGAATGGGCACGACTCCAAGTTGACATCAGGGTTTGACATGAAGCTGCTTTCCATCCACTCGTCCTTTTCAGCTATGGAGGGCTGGATGATGAGAACAACATTTTTTTCACGCATTCAGGCAAGCGTAGTTCGCTTTTATGAATCGAGTGGAAAAATGTTAACTGTTCCAGTCTGATCACGTGAGCGAGCTCGAGTGTCAGCTGGCTGTTGTGCAGCACGAATCCGAGACGTACAAACAACAACAGACCAATGAGTCTGAACAGTCGTCGAATTCTGACATTGATGGTGGGTTGTTTTGAAGAAAACGACTGGTGCTTGGTTTTCAAACTTGGTGCTTTCCAACCAGGATTTCTTCGTAGTGTCAGATGTCAAAATTTTAGGTGTAATTGGCACCTCGAACTTGCTCTGGGATGCAAAATGTAATAATTCTAGTCGCACATTGCACGTAACCTCCCAAATTTTAGGTTCAAATAAAAAACTTCAGGTGCACATTGGTGCACTTAAAAATAACGCGTTTCAGAGTTGGTTGTTTATTCGGTCCGATAATGTTTCGTCTTGGTCACCTGCGCTGAGTGTATAAGTTATTTGGACGGTTTTTGTAGCACCTGCTTCGACCATTCCTTGAATTTGTGCATACCTGTTGAAAATTTTAGTGCTCAAACGACAGTTGGATGAGATTATTGTCGAGAGGACAAGATGTCAGGAAAGATTGGAAGAGGTACAAAGAGAACAACAGGTTGGCTCAGATTTTGGCTTTGTGCTGTTTGTGTCTGTGTCGTAATGTGAATCATACAGCGTTACGCTCTTTGGCTGTTCACCGGGTCGTCGTCAGAGCGAATGCGCTAGGTGGCCACGAAAACAACCCCAAAAATTAGTAATACCGTCGATTTTTTTTCGTTTCCCTTTTTTACCCATTTACTCACATGCAATTCAGTGTGAGCGAGACGAGTGGTGTCAGTTCCAAGCGGACCTGCAAACGGCCGTCGTTGTCGCCAATCAGTTCAAAATGGAGGCGCAAGAAGAAATCGATCAGCTTCAGGACGAGACGCAGACGCTCAGGAAGAGGGTCAACATTTTGACTGAGTCAGTCTAATTCTTGCGATTTTCACCAAACGTAGATCAACGGCCATCTGCATTGGCGTGAACAAGCGTTTTGGATAGCGCGGTCGCTGCGCTACATCGCATTTTATTATATGTTGACTCGACTCGAACGTCGACGCACTAATCTTGGCCGGCGTAAAAGTGCTTCATGGAGCGTTTGATTGTTGGTCGAAAATGGCGTATCAACTCAATTATAGTCTTTCCGTATTATATTGGTCCAAACACGCACTCAACATGCGATCCAGTTGCTCCTAGCTAAGGTCGAAAATATGCGATTCACCTTGAAAATGCAAAGAAAGAGAAATCAGACGTCACACGCCACGTAAGATTCCGGCGCACGAAACAATGTTTCAGGCTTCTGGTGACGTTGGCGGCGTGCATGTCACGTGTGATTTCTCTTTCTTTGCATTTTCAAGGAGAGTCGTGGATTTCGACCTCAGCTAGGAGTTGGCTTACAACGTTGACGCGGCTTCCTTTGACTCGCATAAAAAGGAAATACTATACAAGATGGGACCGAACAGAAATTAAGAAACAGCCTTCTTTTTCGGATACGGCCGTGGCTAAGTGGAAATGTTTCACAAGCTGACCAAAGAACAGTGAATTTTGCTTCTTTCAGTGAATTAGCGCTGGCCAAAGAACGCGCATCGCAACAAGCCCTGGCCGCCCACCGGTCGCCTCTCATGTCCACACCGGTGCACAACATACAACAAAGGGTGACTTCGTATCTGAAACAGGTTGGTGTTGTTGTGGTTGTGTGAAATTAACTGGTGTTCAGTTGTGGAATGATTTGTACCACGCCCAATAATTTGACCAACAATTGTGAAACCTGGTTCTCGATCCGATCCGGATCGGTTGCGCGTTGGAGTTTTGCATCTTGCATGTGTTGTGTTTTGGGATTTCTGCTGGTTGAGCGTTGTAATTTAGGTAATCGTGAATTTTTGCCCCTTGTCCGGGAACAATTTTTGCACTGTTCAACCTTAGTGTCATAAGCTGAGGCTGAGCCGAACTGAACCGAATCTGAACCGGGTGATCAGGGACAGCTGCAAATCGACCAGATCGGCAAGTTTGATAAACTTACGAACACACTGTGCTAAGAACGTTTCAGACGGACTCGATGCACCAATTGTCAGCGCCCTCCCCCCAAGCACCGACCGGTCGACATTCATCAACGCCCCATTCAGCACGTGCTGATTGCACATCAACATCGAGTGTGCGCGCACTGATTGAGTCACTCGAAAAGGCCGATGCGACGAAAACACCCACTTGTGCCTGGATTAGGTCGCCTAGAAGTGGGTGCTAGTGTTGTTACAATCTACATATTTGTCACATACGCAAGATGTTTTCAGGTTCTAGATTCGATCAGAATTAAAAAACGACACATTTGCTGTTACATAATTGGACCTACCCGGTATCCAAAAGTTACTGGTTTCTGTTTTTAGGTGTAGTTGGTGTTTACGCCAAGAAGTCTTTGTGGTTCAAAAATATTTCCCGGTCGACATGAAACGAGCAGCAGAAATGAACAAAAATAATAAATTGAAACAGGACGAAAAATACATAAAAAATTGGCAGAAAATTGGCAAAATTAACTTACTTTTGCAACGCGCTGTGCTATTGCTGCAAGCACAAACCAGTTGTGAGCGCAACTGACCAGTGGTTCGACACCCATTGCCATACTACACTGTAATAGGTTATAACTAGCTGGGACCCGTGCCTACGGCCCGGCTACAGCGCCGCGCCCGTTAGCATACCCAAGGCTATCCGTGAAAATTGACCCGTCCGCACCTCCGAGGGAGGGGGCCCACAGACAGACAGACAGACATACGTATTCCTGTTTTAGTAGTACGGATTTCAGTCACATACAATACTATTGCAATTGCTATTTCCGCGTTATTGCAGACGTC
>JASAMV010000263.1:0-40110 GCA_030248065.1 Rhynchonema sp. JSB1_4
ATAACTGCAATGACGTGTAACGTGTAGCAATGTTGCGCACATGTTGTGAAGCCCTTGGGTGTTCATCGAAAATCGAAATAACGCCGTCATGTGTGTAGATTTGGCCAAAATCTACATGACGGCGTTATTTCAATGAACACCGATTTGGCTGGTCCCATAGGTCCCATGCTGTTGACAGCATTTAAATAACATCGTCTCTCAGAAATTCAATAGGAGAGAAGTAAGCATGGGCTTCGTGCATTGGCCATTTCATTAGGAGGCTATGATGAAAAGGATGTTTAGAAATCCAGTGACGCCAATAATTTCGTCCAGAGTAAAAGATGTTCCCAGAGACCAAAGATGAATTAGTAATTAGCGGGACGAATAGTGGTCCACGTAAATTTCTTAGTACGCTTAATGCGCAAGAATCACGCGCTACCAAGGCGTCACATACGATCACCAAGTTTGATACCGACCTATGTGTTGAAACTGTATCGATCTATCCAAACATTGTGACTTGCTGCCAAATCATTTATTGTTGTTATCGTGCCAAACGTGCAGCACCTGTTGGCTTATAGAACCTACCGGAGTTTTCCGGTTACAGCCCTTCCCCCCGAATAGAGCCCTGGTGGGGCTCTGTTTGGAACATTTTCCAAACATAGAGATTTTTTCGTTCTGGTACCCATTTTGTGATCTAAATTTACAGATAAAAAAGGAGGAAAACGAGCTATTTTACTTGGTATTTCGTACGTTTTGGTCAAAATCTTTGCCTTTCAGGCACATGGAGCCAATACACTCTACATATACAAAGCGTCTACAAGACACAAAAAACGTGTTGCAATCAGGTATGAACCATATTCGAAACGTACAAAAATTTTACGTGGGACTTTATTCGGAAGATGGTTCGAATAAAGCCCCATGGGGCTCTATTTGGGCATAAAAATAATTTTCAAACTCCGATTTCCCACCGACTACCGAATAGAGCCCCAGGGGCTGTAACCGGAAAACTCCGGTACGTACAGTACCAGTACGTGTGTGCGTCGTGTGGAGCCACTCCGCTTCTGTGATCAATCTTGTTTCGGTCACAATAAGCTTCGCTTGTCCAATGTGAATAACACTGGCTGTTTTGTGCAGAAAAACACCACGGAAAAGCAATAAAATAACTGATAAATAGCGAACGTTTTTGGCTGAACGTTTCACCGAAAATACATAAATAAACAAGGTGGGATAACGCCAACTGCTTGGTGCTAAAATACTAAAATTAGTTAGGCGCAAGAATACTGCAACCATGGCTGGCTCAATTTCGTCGCGCTCATGCAGCGCAGGCGAGTGAGTCTTTGGGCGGGATGACTCTTTAGCAACGGGCGGCGGTTTTTTATGCTTGCGATGTCGGTCAGATTTGCTCTGTGCCTATGTTGCTGCCCTAGTGCAACTCGCCAAAGTTCAAAGGCGTTACGCCTGAACTGTATCAGGTCGGAGTTGTTCACCATAGTGTTCTCTAATCAGATGCAGAAGCTGATCACTTCAGGATTCAGAATCAAAATAGTTTGTCGGCAAAAAAAGTAAGTCTACGTCCGTGCTTTGTGAATGCAATGGTGATGCGTCATTATAGTTTTTTTTTATGAAAACGATCCACTTGGATGTTCGTAAGACCCACATTTACAACGCAAAAGAGAGACCGACAGGGCTGACTAAAATATGGTCTCATTATTATTCGTAGGATAAATACAATAACACCAAAGATTTTCTGATTTCCTTGTGGTTACGGTAGTGTCCACTGATTCTATCCGTCTAACAATCATTTGTTTCTAATGTAATGCTATGGAATATGAGCAGGAACTGTTGAGGAATTGTGCGTGTACATTGTGCCGTAAGAAAGAATTAGGTACAAACGTCGAAATTTCATAGTCTTGCAAATGGGATGATTGTTTGTTTTGATTGTTAGCAGTCAAGTAACCAATTTTCACCGCCAAATATTTATGGCCAGGCAATATGTAACCGGGCGACATCCATATTCTAATCGATATCTTGAGAAAAATGGGGAAGCGATGTGGCGTTTCTGAAACGATTTCAATTTCCCTCCTGATTCCCAAAGGTAACTGTTTGTTTCGCGGCTGGGTTCGACATAGAACCATGCAATAATGAGTAAAACAGAGTACAAAAAAGCTTAGGATCGGGACACAATTCTCAACGTCCTGGCTGCTGCCCACATGCATGTTCGCCGCACACAACCTCTTGCGGAAGTGGCGGACATCTGCCATTGTGCTCTTCCGTGTTCTTCATGTAACGAGTTCGTGTGCCTGCGCGTTAGAAGAGCGTCTTTTAGTCAATCCCGAAAGCATCAATATTATTCCGAGCCCGAGATGTCAATCCCGATCTCAAGACACGGGGAATGCGTCAAACAATGTCAAATGTGTCATATACACTTACATATTATTTGGGAACAAAATTTTTCTTTTGAAATCTCTGATCCGAAGTGAACCTCAAATAAGTCCCAATTAAATAAGCCCTAGTGGAGGTTATTCTGCTTTCTCCGGTATCTTAGCTAATCTCGATCCCGATGCGGTCCCCAAACTCATTTTTATGAACCCGAATCCTGTTCGATCCCCAGCCGAAATTCCGTTGTCTAACATTTTCCGGTCCATTTCCTGCTGCACGACAACCATTCGGTCCATCCCTCATAGCTGCATCCGAGCACACTGCTGCTGCATGGGATGTGTGCGTTGCACTGCTGACGCTGCTCTGTGTCATCACCATTGCCGTAGATCACGGTTCGCGTGCGCACACCTGCCATAAAATTGGTTTCATTGTGTACTGAGCTGTTACAGGTGTACTGTTGTGGGCTAAGAAATTCTGGCTTGTGCTTAGAACGTTTGCTGGGTTGGGTACGTCTCTAGACGAAGCCCAGTTATTGTGCCAAGTTTTATCGAGATTGGTTAAGGTCGCGAATTTATGGCAGGGTCCCTTTAACGGATGCGTGGCACGTCACTGAGTCAGGGTTGGGCAAAAAACGTTTTTTTTCAAAAAATCGTTTCTTTAAAACGTGTTTTTTAAAACGCCCAGATGACCAAAATATGCCCCCCAAAAAATGGAAAACGCTCATGTTGGGAAGAAAACGTGGTTAAATGAAGTAATTCTATCTGTTCTGAGGCAAAATAAACGGGTTTCAACCCTTTTCTAGCGAGTTGTTAAGATCCCATATCAGACCCGCATCATGGGACCAACTTTGGCCGGGGTCATCATTGAAAGTCCGTATATCGACGTATCTCGACAAAGTAAAAATTGGTCGAAATTTGGTTTGAAAAAAATGAGACAATAAATTGATTTTCCTTGATAATCAGGGCACTTTCCCTGAAAAATCAGGGAAAATCAAGGAAATTCAGGATTTTTAAAAAAACGAAAAACGACTCAGGCGTTTTTTTTAAAAACGTCCTTTTTTAAGAAAAAACGCCGTCGTTTTTTTTGCCCAACCCTGGTCACGACAGCCCAAGACAGTCTTGGTGAGAACACCTAATGATTTCGGGGTTCGAGAAAATATAAGGCGTCTCCATCTCCCAGTTAGACCAAGTGTTTATCAAAACAGCAAAAACATCGACACCGTAAGATTTGTCTCGTGTCCCAGATTATCTCAGAGAAACACCTTGACCTTGCTGTTGATGCTTTCCAGGTACGAGCCTTTGTGATAGTCACACAGAGTTGGCAGATGGCAGGTGCACTGGTGTGAGCCAAGAAGTTCTGACTTAACGCTTAAAACTTGTCAGATTGGGTATGTCTCTGGAATCGAGTTGTCACCGCGGCCCAAAAGAAAAGAACCCTTTGTAGTCTTGGCATTAGTCTCTGCTTCATGTTGTACATCCTCCTGGTGCCTAAAGAGCGCAAGGACACTTCTAACCCCCTCCACAACTTCGACTGCACGGTGACCATTGCGTCCAGCTGCCAGGCAGACACGTCATCAGCGGGTCAACGGTTGGCGGAGCTGATGCAAAAAAACATTGCGTTGCACGTGATTCGGTTGTCTGACTGAATTTTACTCAAAAGGACAAACCATGCTGTGGACGAAATTCGCATACGAAATCATAAGCTCCTTTGGTCTTATGCAGGCAAGCCACAATTCTATTGGGCGCCGTTGACTGACCGCATCTCCACGCCGGGCACTGACTAGTATTTGACGTATTTGACTTTCTGCGCACATAGATGAAGGTCACACCAGGCTTGCACTTCTGAAACATATTCCAACAAAATGGGTAAGACCCTCCTGAGCTTCTAAATTGTGCTCAACGGTCAAGGGACTCAATTTGGGTCAACTGACTTTCCGAAGAAACAGCTCAGTGTTTCACGACATTAACTGTCGATACGAATAATACTTACAAAGACCGCAACGAGACCATTGTATGAATCTTCGAACAACAAAACAACAGACACCCATGCTCGTATGTTCTGGGAGGCTAATCAGTGTTTGGCCTGGTTAGTTCTGGGATCAAACCCCTGCGGTCGGAGCAACATCAAAGTGGTGTCGTGGGTCAACCCAGCCTTCCAGCCCTGAGAAGGGTAGGCAAATGGGAAGCAGCAATTGCTGCGGGTGCTCATTAAACTCACCGGCAATCGGGCTAATGCCTTTACTTTTTTCCAAAATTTGCGACCTGCCCACTTATATTTGGGCAAAAAGCGCGAAATATAGAGGGTTGCGCCATAGGTTGTCTTCAGTGTTGAAGGTACTCTGGAGGGGGATACCTACTGTACCGAGCTCGGAGAGGGGATACCTACTGTACCAGAGCCGATGGCCTGGGGGTTCTGTACCCAGGGTTGGACAAAAAACGTTATTTTCCCAAAAAATCGTTTTTTTAAACGTTTAAAAAACCGCTTTTTTTAAAACGCCCAGATGACCAAAATATGCCCCAAAAAATTGGAAAACTCTCATATTGGGAAGAAAACGTGGTTAAATGAAGTAATTCTATGTGTTCTGTGGCAAAATAAACGGGTTTCAACCCTTTTCTAGCGAGTTGTTAAGATCCCATATCAGACCCGCATCATGGAACCAACTTTGGCCAGGGTCATCATTGAAAGTCAAACTCCGTATATCGACGTATCTCGACAAAGTAAAAATTGGTCGAAAATTTTTTGAAAAAAAATGGGACAAAAAATTGATTTTCCTTGATAATCAGGGTACTTTCCCTGAAAAATCAGGGAAAATCAAGGAAATTCAGGACTTAAAAAACGAAAAACGACCCAGGCGTTTTGTTTAAAAAAAACATCGTTTTTTTAAAGAAAAAACGCCGTCGTTTTTTTGCCCAACACTCTCTGTACCTGGGGGGGGGTTGGGGGGGTTAATTTTTGGGTGAAAATTTTTAATGTTTTTATTATGTGTGGAATCGTGTGAAAACGCGTAGTATGCGCGCTCGAGCGCGCGAATTTTGGGTAATTCAAGCTAAAAACCACTGATTTTACACTAATTTTGGCCATTTTGGCAAAACTTGGCACTTTTGGAGCAAAATCGGGGGATATCTACTTTAGCGGGGTGAAAATCAGGGGATACCTACCGTACCATGCCAAACATCGGGGGATACCTACTTTACCAGGAATGGGGGAATACCTACTGTACGGGGGGGGGCAACCCCCCAAACCCCCATCTCCAACACTGGTTGTCTTAAAGTTTTTCTAAATGAATGTTAGTGTAATCCATTCATGACATAAAAACAGGGGGTTAGGATTTTTGTGAACCAGACCTGGCGATCCTATCGTACCCAGACTCTTAAAGCGAGTAACCAGATGTCTCATGCTTTCCTTTTTTACTGTGAAATTTGACTGTATGCTCAATGATCGCAAAAACATCAATCAAACGAGATAAAACACGGTAAAACTGTCAGAATTACTGTTTGAAAAATTGCTTTTAGGAACAAACGCGAGCTTGAGCTCAGGGTTGGATTACAAAAAATTTTTTAGCGATCTTTTTTTTAAACTTTTGAAATTTTTTTAAATCACTTTTTTTGTTCCGGACCCCCAAAAAATTGGTTTCTTGAAGAATGAAATTGCTGAAATCATGTTAGTTATAGGCATGTTTCTAGGGACACAAAGGAGAACTTTTCCACTGACTTGCATGTTTACGTCGATGACATGCGATCTAATCCGCATATGTTGCGCATATGCCTTGTGGTTATAACCATGAAAAGTAAAACGAAACGAAACGAAACGAATCCCTTTCGTCATGACTTTGAGAACCTCAAAGGCAATTCTGTGGGTATATATTACAAAGGGAAAACCAACCTTTTGTTTGTGAATTTGGGGATAAATTTGAAGAGAGTTAAGGACTTCACCACACTCATCTTGTGTCACAAAAGCAACAAATGACTAATCCACGTACACTGCAAACAGGGGAGCAACGTGGAGTCTGTCGATAGCTTACGACACGCTCAATAACTGTACAGTATACGGGTCCTCTATTATATATGCAGCGGTTGTTGGGATGTCTGGGAACTGTATGAGTCCATCGCAACACCATTTCAAACTGAACTATAAGCGCCGCAGGCAATTTTTTGAGAATCATGAGCAATAAAACACATGAAAACATGCCTTTTTACCTTAAAAAAGTCAGAAAATAACGAAAAACCGTGAAAAAATAATAAAAAAGTGGACTTACTTTTTAAAATTTTAAAATAAAATAAAAAAAACATTTTTTACAGTTTTTAATTTTTTTTAATCCAACCCTTTACGCTCCAATTTACGCTCGCCCTTTTGATCAGGCAAATGCTACCAAACACAGCAGACATCGTGACAAGAAACAGTGCGCTGGAAAATCTCACGCTGTGAAACATTTCGCACGTGGGTGTTGACACTTGAGCTGGTTGGATTCCCTACTAAATGTTCTGCTGTTGCCTGATCAAAAGGGAGAGCGTAAGCCAGCACAAGCTCACGTTTGTTCCTGAAAACAAAACTTTAAAATTTAGTTGTAACAATTTTAACGTGTTCTATTTTGTTTGAAAGTTGTTTTTGTGATCACAGATTATGTACAGTGACATTTTATTGTGAATGGCCGGATTCTGGGAGCATGCGATATCCGGTGCCCCAGTTTCAAGCCCGAAACCGGATATCTCATGCTTGCTTTTTTACTATGAAATTCGACTATATCTGTACTACGAAAACAGGAAGACATATGTATGTATGTGTGTCTGTCTGTGGCCCCCTCCCTCGGAGGTGCGGACGGGCCAATTTTCACGGGTAGCTTTGGGTATGCTAACGGGTCTTCGGGGGGGGGGGGGGGGGGGGGAGTGGCACGGCACGGGCGCGGCACTGTGGCCGGGACGTAGGCACGGGTCACGTCTAGTATGTTCAATGATCACAAAAACATCGATCAAACGAGATAAAACACGGTAAAACTGTCAGAATTACTGTTTGAAAAATTGCTTTCAGGAACAAACGCGAGCTTGTGCCAACTTACGCTCGCCCTTTTGATCAGGCAAATGCTACCAAACACAGCAGACATCGTGAGGAGAAACAGTGCGGTAAAAAATCACACGTTGTGAAACGTTTCGCACGTGGGTGTTGGCACTTGAGCTAGTTGGATTCCCTACTAAATGTTCTGCTGTTGCTTGATCAAAAGTGAGAGCGTAAGACAGCACAAGCTCGCGTTTGTTCCTGAAAACAAAATTTAAAAATTTAATTGTGTCAATTTTAACGTGTTTTATTTTGCTCGAACTGAACAAAGAAATTTGGCCACGAACGTGTTCGCTGGTGAGAAACCGCAGAAAGTCTTTTCCTGCCGGATCATCAATATTCAGCAAGCGAGCGCTATGGAACGTCATCGGGTGGAAATCTGAGCACAAGTACTTTGCAGTTTCGTAGGTGATTGTGAATGCAGTAGTCGGGCGAACGTACCAGTGGCAGACCGAGTCTAAAGATGTGCAGAAGTTCCGTTTCACAAAAACACAACGTGTTTTCATATTCGCAAAAAAACTAACGTTGTTTATTCCATTTGGTGCCGAGGACGTTGTAATACCTGGCAGTGGTCTTGTGAACTTTTATGGTGTTGCACCACTTTTCATGGTCACCTTCAGCGCGGCATAACGCGGCACACAACAACAACAGCGTGGCAGTCGATAAATGAGTCATTATATTGATTTCTTGGGCTGAAAAAAATCTCTGTGAATTTTCTTATTTTTACGAAGGCAAGACGTGGATAACAATGACAGTGCGGTTACGGGTGTTCTGATCGAACTTAAGTCAGATTTATATGTACCGAAACCGAATGCAGAGTGCAGATTGGTTCAAGCAGCCAACAGCTGGTTAAATCAACTGGGAGAGGCGAGTCTGAGCATTCGTACTGTAGAAATGACGTGCACTTTTCTAGCGGCATCGCTTTGGGTTTGCTTTACTCTTTGTTGCCCGCAAGCACACAAGATCAAAAAGATATTTTTTCCTTTAATCTTAAAGCAGATCTCGGTTGTTATCCGGTTTATTGTATCAAAGCTTTTCAATTTTTATACATGTACTGAACATCATGTAAGAACAGTTTGAAAATCCGGAATCTAAATCGTGCTGTATTGTGTGTTGTTTGCTTCGTGCAAGAATCAAGCGCATGGTCCACTTATTTTTTACAATGAAACGCACACCGCTTTTTTTTTTCAGGGATGAAAATAAAATGGAGACCTACAGATTTTATCTCAGTTATTCAGCTTTACTTTGCAGACCACGAGCAAGAGTCCTTGATCTGAATACCGACCGGAACCGTTATGTACAGTACATGCGCATACAGTATAGGTCCTCAACTCTTTCTAATTTTGACGTTGTCTACACATTCTTTGACATGCCGAAACTTTTCAAATTTCAAAGTAAATAAGTCGGCAGAGATTTTCAAGCGATGCGTTTGTGCGATATTAAACAACTGCCGATGCCATTGGCCGCTTCACGGTGAACAGAAGAACGCACCTATGCTTTTGAATTCAAATGCATATGGTTTTGTAGCTCTTTGCATCTGTTGTAGGCAGGGTTGTTTCAAAAAAAAAAAGTGGTCAATTAAAAAATTTTTTTTTTAAAAAAAAAATTTTTTTTTTGAAACTCAGATTTTGCTTTTTTTTTTTTAATAAAAAAAAGTTGCCCAAAATGGGCTAAAATGTCCAAAAATGGCCTTTTTCGAGGCAAAAAATTGGCACTTTTTTTCTGTGGACGAGACAATTTTTCCAAAATCGCGCCTGCGGCGCCCTGTATTGTCCCCAAATCCGTACAGGGATGCGCGGGGCTGGTCTTTTATAGTGATGTGGCACCGATAATGTACTACTACATGCTATTACACACGTATATATGCAGGTCTGGTGCAAAACCGGGCGCGCAAAGTCGATCTGACGCGCAAGACTTGGGCTGTAATCGATATTTTGATGGTCGTATATCAGATATACGGCATTAGATGCACTAAAATACGTTGTACGGCATGCTACAATACATCAGAGTAACATCGTTAGTGAACATCAACCTCAGACTGGTCGGAGACCATGGAATCTGCACAATACTACCGGGTGTCACCACACAAGTTCGGTCTGAGGCGAAAATTTTTCAATTTTTGAAAATTATGTTGTATCGATTTCACTTATCCTGAAACGTCGTTTGCAACACTTTTTCTAATAAAAAAATTTTTCGTCAAAAAAAAAATCAAAAAAAATTTTTTTTAAAAAAAAAAAGCTCGTTAATAAAAAAATTTTTTTTTTCAACCCTGGTTGTAGGCTATCTCTCGATGGTGGTTGTGTGGTCGAGGATAACAGTTTTGTGTCTTTGTGTGGACAACCAGCTTTGCGCACAATATGCTCCACGCCTACTCCATTTTGGGGCTGTACAGTAAATTTCCAAATTCGCTGCCGCACAGTAAAGTATGCCCCATAGTTAATGTCAGGCTCTAAACCCGAAAATCAACTTGTGAAACATTCGGACAGCCAACACATACGCAGCTTGCCAGCCAGCCAGGCAGCTGCGCGCAATGTTTCCAGAACCGCGTATGGTTAGCGTTCGGGTTTATAACTTGACATTAACTATGGGGCGTATTTTACTGTGCGGCAGCGAATTTGGAAATTTACTATACAACCCCAAAATAGACAAGTATAACTCCACCTTAAAAGCAGTAGGCGTGGAGCATATTGTGCGCAAAGCTGGTTGTCCACACAAAGGGTGATATTTTCGAAACGGTGTAAAGGTGAGTTAAAGTGTAAAGGTCGGTGTAAGCTCAATCGAAATGAAAGCTCGGTCGGTGTCAGCTCGGTGTAAACATGAAACATTGCCTGCTGTTAACGTGGAATGTTTCATGTTTACACCGAGCTGACACCGACCGAGCTTTCGACCGAGCTTACACCGACCTTTACACCCAACAGAGGTTTACACCGTTTCGAAAATGCCACCCAAAGACACAAAACTGCTATCCTCGACCACACAACCAGGGTTGGATTAAAAAAAATTTTTATTATCGAACTTTTTAAAAAAAACTTTTTAAAATTTTTTTTAAAAATCACTTTATTTATTCCGGTGCCCCAAAAAATTGGTTTCTTGAAGAATGAAATTTCTGAAATCATGTTAGTTGGTATGTTTTGAGGGATACTAAAGAGAACTTTTTCACTGACTTGCATGTTTACGTCGATCACCCTTTGGTCATAACTTTGAGCACCTCGAAGGTAACTCTGTGGGTATATATGTGACAGAGGGAAGACCAGGCTTCCGTTTGTGAATTTGGGGATAAATTTGAAGAGAGATAAAGACTTACACCATGCTCATTTTGTATCACAAAACAGGAAAATGACTAATCCACGACCACTGCAAACAGGCGAGCAACGTGGAGTCTGTGGATAGCTTACGACACGCTCAATAACTGTACAGTATATGGCATGGGGTGTTCTATATTATACATGCAGCGGTTGTTGGGATGTCTGGGAACTGTATGAGTCCATCACAACACCATTTCAAACTGAAATATAAGCGCCTCAGACAATTTTTTGAGAATCATGAGTAATGAAACACATGAAAACATGCCTTTTTACCTTAAAAAAGTCGGAAAATAACGAAAAAAGTGAAAAAATAATAAAAAAAGTGGACTTACTTTTTAAAATTTTAAAATAAAAAGTGGCCAACTTTTTTTTTTAAATTTTTTTACAAAAAAATTTTTTACTTTTTTTAATCCAACCCTGCACACAACCAGACAGGCACTGACGACAAACGCGCCATATGGGCTAATCTTTTGTTGAACTGATCATATTTTCTCACCCATTCTGCTGGAAACCGTGAAACCGGGTCATTGTGAAGACATGAAATAAGAACCGGGAAACCGGGAAACCGGATTTCATTGTGAAGACATCAACAAGAAAACCCGGGAAACCGGACAACCGTGAAACCGGGTCATTGTGAAGACGGCCTAACTCCTGCTTTACTACGAAAAAATCATTTCCGTTTTCCACAGTGGGTGCCTGTTAGTGTGGATGTGTATGCAGAAGTTTCTACCGTGCAACAACCCACGAAGCTGTAGCACAATGCAAAACACTTCAAACTTGACTAATTCAACAAAAAGGATGAGACAAAATCCCAAAATGTTCGCGCTACGCGAGATGATCACTATTCTAAACTCGGTTATATCTTCATTGGTGTCAAAAAGGCTATAAACGGTAATAAAACGACATAGTATAGCCCCCTCCTAATATAAGTCGGTAATCTGTGGAAATCGATAGCCGTAAGGTGCTAAAACAGCTAAAAACGTGGTTTTTGGAACAAGCTGGTAAAATTTTTGAAAAGCTGCTAACATTTTCAGTTTAGCAGTTTTTTGCTAGTCGCCGAATTTGAAAAAATAAACCATGGCACAAAGGCTGGTGATCTGTGGACTGATTTTGATTGAAAAACAACATTGATTTGATTGACCGATTGATTTGATTTTGTGTTGCCGCATTTAGTTCCAGCCGACACCCAACAACTGCATTCTGCACTACGGCAGTCCGAACAACGACTCTGTTTCGAGACGGCATCGAATGCAAATGCGATCTTCCATGGTGAGATGTGAGGTGTCAAAAAATACGGCGGTATGCTGTCTTAAATTAACAAAATTAGCAGCACGTTAATAATTGATTTCGCATACCGACTTAGCGAATTTTCCGTTACTGTAACCAAAAATAAGTAGTACGATTCCCTCGCTGCGTGTTGTGTTTCTCATCGCAGCATTTCGTTGCTCGTCAATTTTTCTTGGTTTTGTCCACATCAGGCACGTACGCCGATTTTTTTTCGATTTCCTATTTTTGGGTCGGAAATAAAAGTGACTGAAGACACTAAATATGGTTTTTTTTCAGGTTGCGTATCACGAATCCGCGCTTATTATTTTGGTTCTGGCCTGCTGGGGCCCAAAAACGTGGCCCGGATTATAATAACGGGGAGCGCACGTACATTCCAAAATCCTCCACATTTTTTGCTCGCAAAGGATTTTGGAATGTACGTGCGCTCCCCGTTTATTATTCAACATCGTCTGCTGCCAACAAGCAAACTCGCCCGTGTCCCGGATTGTTGATTCCAAAATCCAAAAGTTCACAGATTTTGATTTGACACCATCGGGAGTTTTTGATAATCGGGAATGGGGAAAAATTGAACACTCGATTGGCTGAGGTGAATTTTCTTCCGTTTGCTTTTGACACGTCAAGGAAAGCCCACACAGCATGTGTGTGGGTAAGAGATACTGCGTGTCACATTTGTGTCACTGTGAACCATGTCGATCCGTTCACATTGCGTACCGATAACACACGGACGTTAGCTTCATACATTATTGTTGCGTTATTTCCGTGCTCTGGGCCACGGAAATATTTCCGTGCTCCGTAAAATTTAAAATTTTTTCACGAAACAAAAAATCACGGAAATATTTGCGTGTTCCAGTTTCCGCATTCACCCTACACAAGTCTCTGCCCTTACACTGTTTTTTTTTAAAATGCTTTGGTCGTTATAAAAATATTGCCTTGTATTTCAGTTTGTGTCTCTATCAATCAACTTTGTGGTTTACTTTACTTTTCTTTTGACATGAACGTTGTTCGGCGCCTGCTGTGTACATTTTTAGTAGTTTGCATTTGCAACATCCTCCATTATTCTTATGTTATTTGTATCAACGCCATTTTAAGAATACAACGCTGCACTTTGGCTGGAGGCTGAGAAAACCGTACCAACGGAACCGAAAATGGCACTACTCTGTAAAAACAACAGAACCATAACCTGTCGACCAACAACTGTTCGGACGAACGAACGAACGAATATTCTCCCGGTCCACTGCTAATGAAAACTTGCGAACTTGTAACAAAGTGTTCGGTGCAACATTACAAACGCTAGATTGACGCAAATATGACAATCCGTCAGAGTATTGGCGCACATAACCAATGATGGATTGATATACATATTGCTGCAGCAACATCTGCAATTAATATCATCATGGATATTATATGTTCTTTTATGTTGTTTGAACTATTGTTCGTTCGCTACTTAGCTCATTAGTCATCTGGCAGCGCATGTTCAGCGGATAGCAAAACTGAAGCATAAACGATTCCATGGGAGTTCAGCTAAAAAAAAACGTTTACCAGTTCATATGGTCAAGCACATGAACTTCCTTCAGTTTGATTATGAATTCCATTGCGCCATTGGCATAATAAATGTTCGAGTAATAACAGGTACACGTGACCAGAACTATCCGCCCACGGCCCCGTGTTCTATCATATGCATATGAGACTTTGTTATCGCCAAACAGCGGCATTGGCATAATGTTATTACACTGTTGAGTTCGTCATGAAAATGTCTCATGCTGATACACACAGATCTCGGAGCCGAAAATGAAACAGCTAGCTCTATGGCGTGGAAGCCAGGCACCTTGGCGTTCCTGAACTACATTATGGCGAGCTAGCAAGGTGAACCGAAATGGGGAAACTTCGACGTGTAATAAATGCATGTTTCGGATTGTGAACTGTCGTTATGTACACCAAATAGCTCCATGGTTACAGGTTACACCAATGATCCTGTTTATGCCATCAGGATTACCTATCCCTAATGTACGCATTTGACGTTGCTCAAACAAGTTGCACTTTTGTTCCTTAGACATAGACACATGTACCTCGGTTACCAGTAGCAAAAAGCTCTTGGTCTGAAAAGACTAGATTGAAACTTCATCTACAAGGCATGTGCACCACCCGAATTGCATCTTTGATATTATTGATGAGATGTATGTCAACTGAAGCCGTTACATTGGCTGGTTAGTTGGGCGTATACAGTATCAAAGCTACATATTGAGCGATCAAGCTTGGTGATCGGCCCGGACGTGGTTTGCCTTGCTCACGCGTATATTTCTTGCACCAAGGATGTTGAGAAATTGACTGGATCAGCTAATTTCCTGCAGCTGAAAAGTTGCTCATCCAGGTCCTGGATCATCTTTCACGTTGCTCGAAATGAGTGACCTCACTAATTTTCATGTCGCTTAGCCAAAAAATCACGTGACCAAGGCACGAAGGGTTCGGTCCGATCACCGAGTTAGATTTAGCTCGAAATAGCGCATGAAAACATTAAAATTAATCAATTCGTTCCTCCACCCTGAGCAACTTACATACTGCACGTGCTTTCAGAGTTTCAAGCCGAGTGTGCAGGTGCACCAATGTCAGCGGCCAGCTACTTGCTTGACCGTGGTGATGGCTCATACACGTGTTATCTGTACAACGGCACTATGGCTACCCAGTCGCAACACAAGATTGTGTGCCAGACGCCAAACGCGTATCTGGGAGCCGGGGAACTGATACGGCCAAGCAGTCCAAATATTTCGTTCTCAGACAGTGTGTTTGCGACAGCAGGATTTGCAACAGTGAGTGAGCGTTCGTTGTTCTCTAATCTCCCGCATTTCCTGGTTCCAGACACGGAATGTTGTGTACTTTGTGGTGTCTGCAGTACTTCTGGACCAGTGCCGAACGTCTTGACTCGACCGATTCCAACGCAACAAAAGGCTGGTTCTGGTACGACAACGTGACTAGTTCCGCAGCTGATCTGCTGGATATCGGATGGGTGTTTACACCAACAGGCGAGAAATGCGCCGACTATCAACCAGGCAGTGGAGTCCTTTATCCGTGGGCATGTTCCGAGATTTCTGGACGCGGTTGCGAGTACCGTTAGTAAGACTAGACGTTTTGGTCGACCACGGAGCATTGGAGAAATGTGCAGATTTCTGTTTTGCAGATTTCTTCTCACTGTGTCATCAAATTCCTCCAAGTAACTGCTCAGGCGGTGGCCATGGTACAGTACGTAGTGCTTTGATGTTTCCTGTTGAAAGGATATCAAACAGTGGAAATCGAAAACATTCCGTATTCTACTATACATATGTGGGTGTCAACAAAATCTTGCACTAGATTTCTCGGACGATTGCCACTACACAATCAAACCTGGACGACGTCATATCTTTGCGACACCGCAACACCATACTGCAGCATAAAACTGTGTGATTGATTTTTTATCGAGCATGGAACACAATCAAGTAGCCGTGGGAAAGTTGTTAAGTGCAACATGGGTAACTGTGAAACGTAGAGAATTTTTTGATATTTTTGAGTATCGGTCCGATCCGGTCCTATCTGTCTGACAAGATTGATCCATAATATTTTTCATAACTCGCTCTCCAGAAGCAGTTCATGAAAAGTTTGTTATTTTGGCATGTCAACACATTTACTGTGCCCCGCTCAAAAACCGTAACAAAAACAACAGGAAATATCAAACTGGTCAAATCTTTTCCTGACACACGCAAACCCTATTCATGAAACTATTGGAAAATACAGGGGCATCGAAGTTCCGCTCATCTGCCCAATTCCGCAATGTTAGCCAATCACAGCAACGTACAGAATGATCTCAAATGTTTGGAGCTGTGTCATCGGGACTGTCGATGTCTGGCGCTGACGTTCAAAAGTGGGTAAAGGCTGTCGAGAACTTCAAAGAAGAACTAATAAATGCAATAATTCATTTTCAGCCGACACCAACAACTGCATTCTGCACCACGTCAGTCCGAACGATGGGTGTTTCAAGATGGAATCGAATTTGAATGCGATTATCTATGGTGAGATGTAAGGTATCTAGAATGTCGTAGCGAAAATGGAATATCTCACGTTTCAAACGTTCGGAACTTACACATTAATGTCATGGAAAACATCGAATTGAATATTGCGATTAATTGCGACTGAATTGTTATTAGGTGATATTTTTAGGAACCTTTTGTGAAGCTTGTTCTGGCTCATTGGGTGATATTTTCGAAACGGTGTAAAGGTGAGTTGGGTGTAAAGGTCGGTGTAAGCTCAATCGAAAGCTCGGTCGGTGTCAGCTCGGTGTAAACATGAAACATTGCCTGCTGTTAACGGATGTTTCATGAATAATAACAATAATTTACACCAACAACTGAGCTTTACACCGTTTCGAAAATGCCACCCATTGTATTGCAATATTACATGTGTGAAAAAAGGTTTGTTTTTTAGGTTTGGGATAGCGCGCGTCGAATTGTATTTCGTGCGTGGCCAGTGAAAATCATTGCTGAAATTGAAAATTTGCTTATTTCGTGTATGTGACCGCCTAGTGTTCCAGTGGTTCTTTCCTTCACTCTAACGTTCACCATCGTTTTTTAACTATCGTATGCCAGAGCTGCCGCATTTCGTGGTCTCGATCTCTCTCAGTCAACGTTTGTCTTGTCTTGTGTGGAACCAGGTGTTGTGCTACTTTGTTGCAGGAAAGCGGGTGACTGGAAAGTCACCAGGATCCATCCGTGCCGTCAGTGTTGCGATCGTGAGGCGCGTGGAATTGGGTCCAGGGCTGACTCGCGCGTTGAGACGGTCACTTCGACGTTGATTCTGGTGTCGGTCCGGGCGTGTTGCCGACTGTCTGGTGATTGACAGAAGGCTGCGTGCCCAAGTGCATCGGCGAGCTCCATAGGGCGAGACAGATCACAGGGCTTTGTCCACGCATTTCATTCATCGCTTTGTGAAGCCATCTGAGCTTACTACACAAACACATGCTGCATGATAGGGGTGTACAAAGCTGTACCGATTTCAATATGCAAGCGGTCCTGCAAACTGTTCCAACGCTTGAAACGAGGGGCAAGTGCAAAGACACTGGAACCACAACTGACACAATCGCACTCTTGGTTTTTTGTTCCAATTCAGCTGGTCCAGAACATTGAAATTGCACTGAAGCTGTGGGCGCTATGTTACAAAAAAAACTATCAGCCCAGGCTCGGTTTAATCAGTATCCCAATGGTGCTTTCGCATGTTGAGGCACATGTACCAACAGTTAACAGTGATTTCGAATATTGAGATACATGTATATTTTCATTAGACCGATGACGCATTGATATTGATAAATCCAACTGCCGTGTCATCCGCAATCGTTACCGTCATAGATCATGTTGTCCTTTTGTGTTCGGCAAACATGAATACCAGAAACATGAAAGAATCCATCGAAGTCCAATTCGAAAACAATATCAAAAGTTCATATAGTCAAGCGCACGAACATCCGCTCTAAATTAGTGGTTCCAAATGTGCAGCACCCTTTGCTCTGCATTCCAGCGCCGGGACATGTCCAACCGTCCGCCGTGTGTTCTGGATGCAAATCAAGCGCGAGACAACATTTTTTCTCAGATCAGTTGCACCCGCCTATGTTAGCAAATTTTTTAGGTCTCATGTTCGCACATCGTCCAGCTCTGCGGCTACACCCGGTTTCAGGAATCGAAACATAAGCCCACAGCACGGTTGTCTAATTAAGAATATTATTGGATAGTTCCTGCAGGACGTGGGACCGATATTGGCAACATGCCAAATACTTTCTTGTGCAGATTTTCAGCAATAGTTGAATGCGGTGGCCGGGCAATTGAGCAAGGCGCGTTTGAGCAAGACCACTTTGAGCAAGAAAAAAAGGGCAGAGCCAAAAGAGCAGGGGTCTTATTCTGTCCCAATGGCCAAGACGTGGACTGATTTTGGTATCAGGCTTAGGCTTAGGCTTAGGCTTACACTTAGGCTTAGTGTTGTGTTTGAGCTTAGGCTTAGGCTTTTTCGCTTTTAGGTTCTGCTCTTTTGGTCCCTGATCTTTTTCCCTTGCTCAAAGTGGTTTTGCTCTAATGTGCTTTGCTCACACAATTCTGTTTGCGCTCTTCCGAGTTCTATGAATTTGTGAAATTAGGTACACTGAAAAGAGCAACAATGGCGATGGCCAACGGTGGTGCAAAAAAAAACTTTTGACTGCGATCAGTGATGCCACATTTGTTTCATACCCCTGGTTAGAAAGTAATAAAACTCGACAATGCACCGCCTGTGTTACATCCCTAAAGAAATCTTTTTGGTGAGAAAAGCATCCAACCGTGCAAAACAACTTCTCAAAGTTCTAGAAACCGCGTCTTGCGCCAGCTTGAAGCATCTGTTTTTTTACTTTGACGGTGAGGTTGAAATAATTGTTTTGTGAATTCCACCCGTCTTTGTTAGTGACGTTTCTGTCTTAGGTTGGTGCTAACCGTGCTTAACCGCAGCTTAATCGGACTGCATCTTTATCCTATCCCTTAAATCAGTTTTTGACGTTTACCCATCACAGACTGCAGATGACACATTTTGCTAACGACAGTTTGCTATTTTCTGACACCAGTAGTTTCGTGTGCGTTACATTTCATTGAGCTGGTCCGGTGTATTCATCACTGGATTTACGCTCGAATCACGTAGATCTTGACGTTGTTGTACCAATTTATGGGTATTGCGCACGTGTAGCAATTTCCTATAGCTATGTGAATTCGACGTAACAACCGATCTACACAGCGTCACGTCAGCCTGTCAATCTGATCCAAAATATATATTAATAATATTCCCGGCAAAGAAATGCCGTCACACTGGATCACCACTCATCGTCAGTACATTATACGTTTGGTGACATTCGGCGCACTTGCCTGTTTGCTGATCCCTACCTACTTGATCGTCGTGAACGACATTGTGGTTGGTCAGGCCATATAAATGTTGACGTGCACGCCAATAGGCCTTTTCTCAGCTTCGCCCTGGACCAAGCCTTGTAGTCGGTGAAAATACCTTGGTGTAATTTTGACTACAGATCGATGTAATTTTGGTCGGAAAATCGGAATGCGTGACTTATCAGGTCGCAGGACTCCATTAAAGGCGCAGAGCTCAAGAGCGTCACTGGCCATTTGGGGTCATTCCATCGGTTTTGCTCAAAATTGGTGGGCGTTTGAGGCGCTGAATCAGCATTTCAGGCTTGTTCTTATTGGTCGCACAATGACTATATAAGAATTCATCAAATCAATCCTGATTTTCACGTTCAGTCACTCTTAAAGGGGCCACGACATTATTATTTTTCACTATAAACCGCCTGATTTTATGTCAGAAATTGAAAGACGACATCCGAAGGAACATGTCTTACAAAGACAACAACATTGACCCGCGCTGTTTTCAGCATGAAAATCACTCCCGAACATCGAATGTCAGGAACAAAAGCAAGTTTGCTGTAGTCCCTCGGCTGCTTGAAAATCAGGCATCGAGCTCAAAAATTATGATATGGACTGGGAGCTTATGTAATATTTGCGAAACATTTTTCCGGCAACCAGCTCCAAGCACCTGTGCGACGTTGCAATTTCTGTGGCAACGGAAATGTTTCGCAAATATTACATAAGCGCCCAGTCCATATCACATTTTTTGTGATCGATGCCTTGCAATTTTCAAGCGGCCGAGCGACTACAGCAAACTTACTTTTGTTCCTGACATTCGATGTTCGGGCGTGATTTTCATGATGAAAACAAGGCGGGGCAATGTTGGTGTCTTTGTAAGACATGTTCCTTCGGATGTCGTCTTTCAATTTCTGACATAAAATCAGGCGGTGTATCGTGAAAAATAATAATGTCGCGCCCCCTTTAACCACTGTGCTATTTGTGATCCTCACAAAACATTTTCACCTGAAAATAATCTAGCAGATCAACCACGTTGCCGCAGGTCTGAAACATTCTCTTTACTACGTGTTTTGTGTGTGATCGCGCAACGCAACGTCATTGCCCCGTCACCAGCCTGCTTTGCGATTCAGGAAAAAAATTTGACCAATTCTTATAAAGTCATTGTGCGACCAATACATATGACACTCGACGAGATCGGTATGGCCATATCGGTTACCCGAACAGGGTTGGATTAAAAAATTTTTATTATCGAATCGAACATTTAAGAAGCACTTTTTTTATTCCGGACTACCAAGAGATTGGTTTCTTGAAGAATGAAATTGCTGAAATCATGTTTGTTAGGTATGTTTTGAGGGACGCAAAAGAGAACTTTTCCACTGACTTGCATGTTTACGTCGACCAGCTGGATCCAATCCCTTTGGTCATGACTTTGAGAACCTTGAATATGGATATACAGTATATGACGAAGAGAAAGCCAATCTTCTGTTTGTGAATTTGGGGATAAATTTGAAGAGAGATAAAGACTTATACCATACTCAATTTGTGTCACAAAAACAACAAATAACTAATTCACGAGCAGCGTGGAGTCTGTCGATAGCTTACGACACGCTCAATAACTGTGCAGTGTACGGCAGTGGTTTTTTAAAAAAAAAAATTTTTTTTTTTTATTAAAAAAAAAATTTTTTTTTTAAAAAAAAAAATTCGTTCCAAAAGTTAAAAAAAAAATTTTTTTTTTTATTATTTCAAAATTCGAAAATTTCTCTATTTTTTTGCTCTAAAAGTGCTATTTTTTGCATAAAAATTGCTACTGTTAACATCACCCGACCCTACCATGGGTGAATTGGGTGCCATAATCGTTGTTTTGTGGCATCTAGACATAGTGCACACACTCACATGGCCTCTCATATGATTACACATGTACATGTGCCTGGGTGGGCATGCATTTATCCATGCAACAGACCCGAAAGCAGTGATTCGGTGTGATATTCACTCTATATTTACACTGTTTGTCACATATTTGCATTGGTCGTGTACCAAGAGGCAATAGTTTCACCCAAATTTACCGTCTTGAGTGTCACAAAGCCACACCAAGGCACCCACACCACGTGGGGGAAGTGTACGGGTGTGTACCTGACTATTGTTGGTACTCATTGACCATTGTTTAGTATTGTTTTCGTGTCGTGAGTGCTTTATATGCACTTACCACACGTTATGGAAGAAAAATGCCACTATTTTTTTCTTTAGCGCTCATTTTTTTTTCGTTTCTGGCAATTTTTGGCTGGAATAAAAAAATTTTTTTTTTAATTAAAAAAAAAATTTTTTTTTTAAAAAAAAAATGGGGTTTGAATAAAAAAATTTTTTTATTAACCACTGGTGTACGGTATGGGGTGTCATACATTATACATGCAGCGGTTGCTGGGATGTCTGTGAACTGTATGAGTCCATCACAACAGGCGATTTTTGTGAATAATGTGCAATAAAACGCATGAAAACGTGCCTTTTTACATTAAAAAGTGAGAAAATAACAAAAAAAGTGAAAAAGCAATTAAAAAGTGGTCTTACTTTTTAAAACTTTACAATAAAAAGTGGCCAACTTTTTTTAAACACCTATTTTTAAAAACAATTTTTCCACTTTTTTAAATCCAACCCAGCACACGAAGGCGCGATAGCGGTCAAACGAAGAAATGAAAAATCTACCCTGAAACTCGAATAAGCCCACATGGGTAGACAAGCCTCGGATTCATATCTTGAACATGAGATGACCCCAAAAAGTGAATGCCTCTTTAACCATCTTGAGGGTCCAAACGACCAAATGAACTCCGGATTTCGATTCTCCAATCCAAATTGCCCCTTGGACTTTATTTTTACCAAAAATTCCTCTACCTGCCTAAATCTGCCAGGGCGAACTGAAAAACAGGCCCACTGGCGTGCATGAGTTAGCCTGTGTTAATGCTTTGATGGTGTCGCGTAAAACATCAGCCAATTGGCAGCAGAAATCACACCTGAGGCAGCAAAATCGCAACGATGGAGAACTGGGGTCAGACATACTGTTGGGCGAAGATCCACCAGAGTCAACGGGTTCGCTTCCCGGACTGAACTGCACCTCAGCAAAGAACCACGCACCACAGTCGAAAACTTCGTCTGAACTTCAAGTTTCGGGTCCTGTCAAACCGCCAGTCTGTTAGTGGTGCTGCGGCCAAATCTTGTTGAGTTATTAATTGCGGTATGTGATTGTGTCTTCAAATTTCAGCAATACCAAATTGTAAGCACTGCTCTGTCTGGGAAAGTGCGCTCGCGAAGAATGACTGGTCACACGAAGAGTTCACCAGGAAGATGTACATTGACCTGGTCAAGATGACCGTGTCTGGATACGCCATTGAGACGGCTGCTGTCTCAAGGGGTTGGTTGGACTGATAAACGTATAGTGTGCGAGTGTGCTTTTAGGGCGTTGGGGTTGCTCATCCACACTCTAATACCGCGCTGTCGGTTCTCGTCAGTTAGACTGACAGCCAGGGCTAACGTGATTATAGTGTACAGTCTTGGCATCAGACTAAATGATCACTGTGTGTTGTGCACATTTTCGATGTTGCACTAGTGCAAAAAGCATGTTTCATTCAGGCAATGCTGTCCGTGTGCTGGGCTTTGACGACGGAGCTAGGTTTATCGGAAACGACTGGCCATCATTCGGATATGCAATGACAGGTGGTGGCAAGCCATTGCGTACTCCTCATATGTGCATCATCACCTCCTCCACCAACAGTGGCTGCTTTTTGCAGGCATGGCAAGACTGAATCATCTGGAGTGGATCATGGAAACCGTCATTCGCGAGCAAATCGACGGCGATTTCATAGAATGCGGCGTGTGGCGTGGAGGCATCCAACCTGATGTTTCATTCCATTGGAATACTTTTTCACGATGCTTTGTTTCAACAATTCAGGAACAGCAATGCTTGCTCGCGCCGTCATTGTATCATTGAAATCTGACAAGAAGGTATACGTCGCTGACTCGTTCCAAGGACTGCCAAAAGCGTCACTCACAGTCGACTCTGACGCTTTTAGGTATGCATGTTCCCCCATTTGGAGAAAATCAATATGTTGATAAAGTCACAATGTTAACAAGTTTCCACCATCATATGATTTCGTGTTTTCAGCAAGCTTTTGTACCTACGTGTCTCTCTGGACCAAGTTAAACATCATTTCCGACGTTTTCACCTGCTTAACGACGATAAGGTATAATTCAATTTTGCCGTTAATAGTTCTCGTCACCGGCTGTCAAAGTATTTAGGGTTATTTTCAGGTAGTTTTTCTCCGTGGATTCTTCTCCGAAACAATGCCGCTCGCACGTGAACAGATCCGAAAACTTTCAGGTTATTGACACTCACTCCACAGCCTTCTTTAGTTCAAAATTGAGCTTCTTCTCACACGGCGCTTCACTTTTGATTTGAAAGCCCCATTTTCATCAGAGAACCCGTGCTGAGGCATGAGGCGTAAAATTGGCGCAAACGTAATCGTTTCCTTATGACATCTGTTCATATCAATAGAATCAAACAAATTCCAGTTCTTCGTCTCGACGGCGACATGTACGAGTCGTGCTTCGATGTGATCAACAATCTCTACGATCGACTGGCCGTCAACGGATTTGTGGTGGTCGACGATTGGAAAGGATTTCCGTGCAAACAGGCCATTCAGGTGGGTTACGGTAGGTTACGGTATGACAGTATTTAATGCAACTGCTGGCTATCGCAGGAGTTCCGTGCCAATGTTGGGATTACCGAACCAATAAACGCGATAGATCAGGCTAGTGTGTTTTGGCGAAAAACGGCTGAGCACAAATATGATGCGAAGGCGCTCTACGAAAAAATTGTTGTTCCGAAGAGGAAGAACAAAGGTTGAATACAGCCACGCAGGAAATGTAATCCGACTCATTTTCAACGATTGCTAAGGCTGCGATTAGATAAATGCGGAATGGCAAACTTCTGCATTCCGCATTCCGCGTTCATCTGCTCACCTTTGCGGAATTTTGAATTTTTGCAGCTTTTGGTCAAACATCTCAGTTGCTGTTTGCGTTAACACGCAACATTTGAGAGGTCAGCGCGCTGGAAGTTGTCATCGTCACCCAAGCGCGCACCATTCCGCAAAGGTGAGCAGATGCGGAATGCAGAAATTTACCGTTCCGCATTTATGTGCTCACCAATTTCCGCATTCCGCATTTAGGCTGTGAGCAGATAAACGCGGAATGCGGAATGCGAAATTGGCTTAAAAACAGCAACTCCTAACTGTACAGCTAAATCACTGTTAAATCAAAGTCTGTTTGGCGCGTTAGGGCTATGACTACGCTATTACTACGCTGGTTATTATTTCGTACAGGGTTGGAAAAAAAATTTTTTTTAAACAAGTTTTTTTTAAAAAGTCTCAGATTCGGGGAAATTTTACCAAATTTGCCTAAAAAACGCGCAAAATCGCGAAAAAATGCAACTTTAATTGACAAGTCACTTTTGTGACTTGGTTTGCATCACTTATGAAGGGTGTTTACGCCATTTCGATGCGATCCAACAGTCTGTGCTGTTGGATGTTATGGACCTATGATTGCTGCTCTGTGGTATCAGACACAACAGTTTGTGGTCGAATAAGCAAGATTCACTCATAAACCATATAGAATTGAGAATATAAACTGCAGAAATACCTGTCGGGTCACTGAATCAGTCGTATATGACCGACCCGATGGGGTATGACATCAAAGTACCATGTAACTACATGCATACTGTGTCTCATGTATCACAGGAAGGTATAATAACATCATTTGGGGCATCTTAGATACCAAATACATGCCCCCAAAGTGATTTTGTGAAGAAAATTTTTCGACCCTTGAGAAAAAATGACAGAAAAATAACCCCCAAAAAGGCCATTTTTGGACGTTTTAGAACATTTTGTTTCCCCCGAAAAATTTTAAAAAAAAATTTAAAAAAAAAATTTTTCAAAAACCGTTTTTTTTAAAAATTTTTTTTGCCCAACCCTGATTCCGTATTCCGCATTCCACGTTTATCTGCTCACAGCCTAATCTAATCACAGCCTAACGCATTGCATTATGATGCGCTCCTTTAATTATTGGGTGGAATTCACAAAACAAAGTCAAGCTCACCGTCAAGTTCAACATCACGTGCAAAATGCCGGTGAATTTTTATGAGTTCACCGTTATGTTCCACGACAGGCCTGCAATGGGATTAAAAAACGGTCGGCTAACCAAACTAGGCTCTTCACAAAGTTATAATTAGCACAGGCTGTGGCTGTGGCAACACACTACAGCTGTGCAGCACAGCACTGTGTTGCAGTGAAACATTGTTGTGTGCCAGCGCGAGCGTAACGTTGAGCTTGACTTTGAAGTTGACGGTGAACTTGACGGCGAACTCTGGGAAGTTCACCGTCATTTTGCACGTGACATTGACTTTGACGGTGAACTTTGACGTTGAGCTTGACGGTGAGCTTGACTTTGTTTTGTGAATTCCACCCATTGTCTTCATGTTTGGCTGTACAGCTATGTATTATACGTGCTTTTTCCGTGCGTTGATATTTGCATTTTCGAATTTTAATTCCTTCTTAGGTAAACTTCATTGTTGGCATTGTCATTATCAAGCAGTTATGATTTGTTGACAATGTATTCTGTTCTTAAAGCGCCATAAACTGAAAACACGATATCCACGAGGATGAAAACAGAACATTTGGGCTAACCTCTGACAAACGCGAAAAGCGAAAAATTTTACCACGCATTTTTCGCTTTTTGCTTTTCGGCTTTTGTCAGAGGGAAACAGCGAAAAGCAGACAAAATCAGTCATCATTCATCATTTATCTCACTCACCAATGCAGACTGTGAAACATTTTATTTATCGATCGGCTGTGTGTGACTAAACCCAATGTTAATGACGTTGCTGTTGTGTAGTTTGTGCTCTTTTCGCTTATCGCTTTTGTCCTCTAACAAACGCGACAAGCGAAACGCTAACTTTTCCAGTTCGTCAGAGGTAAAAGCGAAAAGTTAACTTTTTGCTCTTCGCGTTTATCAAAGTTTAGCCTTGAAGTTATATGACAAAACACGAGCTCGATGACATCTGCGAGATTTGTAATCCATTAGTTCCCTGATGAAGACTAGCTTTGTGCAGTCGAAGCGTCGGATGTTTATACAAGATTGATGTGTTCTGCGCAAACCTACAGTCGTACGTCGTGTAATTGCCTGTTTTCAAACCGGCGTACTTAGGTGTCCACTACAATTCCAGTTAAGCGGTGGCTTGACTGTGTAAGTTTGGCATTTATGGCCCCTTGTGCTCCAACCAAGACATTTATTTTGAACCAATAATCATCTAGACAAATAAATAAATATTGATCTGTCATTTTTTGAGCAAAGCACGTTCACAAGACAGCGCACAGTGCACTATATTTTTTATTCCGCGACATTTCTGGCCAGGGAGCACTTTCTATTTCATACAATAAAAACTTACAAATTGTAGCCAAAAGTTACAAGCAATTGTAAATCCACTTTCCACAATAATTTTGTATCCAGTCACAATTTTTTGTAGCTAGATACAATAGAGCTGAAAATGTTTCGATAGCACGATTTTCTTTCGCTTAAAGCTGCTGGATAACAACCCTTCGACCGCGCTTGATCTTGGGGGTAGCACATAAAAACAAAGTTTGGACATCGTGTTACTCGACCCTAATCTGGCGAGCCGATTGGTTGCTTCCTGATGTTTCACGGCCACGTTGAAGTTTGCCCCTGATGAAAAAAACCGAAAAAATTTGAAACGCTGCTGTGTGTGACACGAATAGGCTGCTTTAAAGTTTGACACTAGAGTGACGGCAACCTCCAACAGTGTGCCGAAAACCGCAATGCACAATAGCTATTAAAACGTCCGCATTGTTGAATAAAAAAATAAAAGGTTTCGGAAACCTGGCCATTTTTTGTTAGGATTTTCTACTCGTATAATTTTAAGCATCTGTGGCGAATGAAATAAGTTGTCAATTACAAATAAAAATCCTCTAATTATCAAGTTTTTTGTTTGTGCTCCCCAGTTTTCAAAACCCTACACAGCTCACACAATGTTTCCCACAACATGCGCAAGGCAGCCATTCCACAGCGCACACACAACGACAACACACAGCCGGCACAGCGACAACACAGCAATGTTTCAGCTGGCAAGCTTTGTTATGTGTGTGCGCTGTGGAATGGCTGCCTTGCGCATGTTGTGGTAAACATTGTGTGAGCTGTGTAGGGTTTTGAAAACTGGGGAGCACAAACAAAAAACTTGATAATTAGAGGATTTTTATTTGTAATTGACAACTTATTTCATTCACCACAGATGCCTAAAATTATACGAGTATAAAATCCTAACAAAAAATGGCCAGGTTTCTGAAACCTTTTACCTTTTATTCAACAATGCGGACGTTTCAATAGCTATTGTGCATTGCGGTTTTTGCCACAATGTTAGAGGTTGCTGTCACTCCAGTATCAAACTTTGAAACAGCCTATTCGTGTCACAGCAGCATTTCAATTTTTTTCGGTCTTTTTCACCAGGGGCAAACTTCAACGTGGCCGTGAAACATCAGGAAGCAACCAATCGGTTCGCCAGATTAGGGTCGAGTAACACGATGTCCAAACTTTGTTAAAATATACTACCCCCCAAGATCAAGCGCGGTCGAAGGGTTGTTAACCAGCACCTTTAAGCAACCATGAAAACGCATGTTTGATAAAATTAGTTTCCAATAAATGGCTTCTAGAGATGATAAACATTATTTAAAAAATCGGGCCCGGGTCAAATAATGGATAAACAATCAAATTGTGTCGAGTTAGGACGGTCCACACCGGTGTGCACCCAGCTACAATTTTTCTCTTTCTTACAATGCGAGTTGCAAAATTTTCTTTTGTAGCTGGGTACAATTGTACCCAGTCACAATGGTAACTTCTTACAATTGTATCACTCACAATTGTAACTGCGTAAAGTGACTTTTGTACCTGGGTAAAAATTGTGGCGTTTTTTTGTAAGAACTTACAATTTGTATGAAATAGAAAGTGCTCCCAGGTAGTTCAGGCCCATTCAGGCCCAACATACTTGACCCATTTATAGGGTGATATTTTCGAAACGGTGTAAAGGTCAGTTGGGTGTAAAGGTCGGTGGAAAGCTCGGTCGACAGCTCAGTGTGATAGACCTCGGTGTAAACTTGAAACATTCCACGTCAATAACAGGCAATGTTTCACGTTTACACCGAGCTACGCCGACCGAGCTTTCGACCGAACTTTACGCCGACCTGTACGCCCAACTGACCTTTACACCGTTTCGAAAATTCCACACATAGGCCTAGTCCTAGGTTGCAGCCGGGCCTGAGTCGGAACATGTGCCACGGGACTGAACCGTCGCACAATGGCGCACTATTTGGACCTAATTTTTGAAATTCCAGTTCTCGTTTATCCCGTGTGCCAATTTTGGTGCAAATGCTATGAATAAAAAGGCTTCTGGGGACGGGCGATTCTTTCTTTTTTACCCTGATGCTGTGTTGAAACACCACCTTGTGGCATTGGGTATGAATTCGATGAAAATATCGGCTTTGTTCATGAAACTGCAGCAGGATGCGCTCAAGAAAAGACAATGTTGTTCCTGCGCTTCATACATAGGTGCGTACATACCTACTGAGCATGGGATGCCCTAAATCAGACATTTGTATGATCTCCTTGCGGAGTGAAAAGTTCATTCGGGAACGCAAACACGTGGGCACTCACAAGTCACATATATGTATGAATTTTGCGTCTATACTGTATTTGTCATTTCAAGCGAAGACAACGCATGCTCCTTGCTGGCCAATCAAAATTCTGTCTGAACGCGTGATTTGCACGAAAAACAATGGGCGCGGCATCCCATAGACGCACAGAAAGATTGGTGCTTCGGGAACTGTTCCCACAAATTCAACGATTGATTGTTTTTATTGCGTATGGTCTTTTTTCGACAATACGTATTGTATTCATACCATACGCATGTAACTAAGCAGTCCAAAACCCCAGCAATTGCAGATTTATTAGTAAGTGATGCAATACTTCATCTCTTTCTTGCGCGCTGATAACACTGTTCTCGTGCCCCGGTGCTCGCTAATAAAAAACGTGTTCGTTTCTGAGCGCGAAATGTCAAAATATAAATAACAACAATACAGTCCATAAATGCTGTTAGATTGATTGATATGGGGCCGCATAAGAAATGCATGGCCAACAACTAACCAGTCACAGAAGCACGGTTGTTATACGTTCTTTCGAGTTGGAGTGCCGCAACCGACTTCAAAATCAAAGCAAAATGTACATTCTAGCAGCGTTCTTGGTTGCGGCTCTAGAGAACGGTGGGTCAGTGAAAGCCGTCAGATTTGTGGGTAAGTCGAACAGAAAATTATTGGAACTGAGAATTAATGGCGAAAAAATCATTACTTGATTGAAGCGTGCCGATCTTTGACAACTTGCAGAGTTCCAAGCAGAATGTGCAGCGGCACTGAATTCAAACGCGAGCTATCTACATGACAAAGGTGATGGCAACCATACGTGCTATCTGTACAATGACATCGTTCTCACTCAACAAGTGCAAAAATCCGCGTGCCAAGCACCGAACGTTTATCTGGGAGTGGGCGAATTGATACGGATCAGCAATTTCTCATTCATCGAGAATGTGCTCTTGCCCGCCTTGTCAGCCACAACAGTGAGTCGTTCCGGACAACTGGCGCCGGAGCTATGTAGGTTTTCTGATTCCCCAGCAGGCACTGGCGGTTCAGAAACCATGGCCGGCGACGAAATAAACTTTTTGCTTTCCAAACTAACCACCAGGAGCCAGTTTCTATTCGGTGCAGCGTTGAAATTCTGCCCGGGGATAGAATTTTCAATCAACAGATTTGTTATTAATGTCAAGTTTCCGTTCAAATGTTTGGACACCGTAGACGCGTCGCAAAAGACGCAACCCAACGTCGACAAAATGTTTTGCAAATTTACACACTTATACACAGAAATTTGGTAAAGGCAAACTACACCAACACGAGCCCGATTTCGCACCACAGAAAAACCGGCTGCTGATTTGGGAAGTACACGAGAAAAAAGCCCCGACACACAACCCGAAAGGGATTTGGTTCTTGAAATTCAATTCCACACTGAATAGAAACTGGCTGGTAATTGTTGCAGTTCTGGACCAGTGCCGAACGTCTTATCACGACCGACCCTGACAGGTTACAAGGATGGTTTTGGTACGACAACGTAACACATCCGGCCATTGATTTCGATGCTATATTCGCCGTGTTGCCGGGTACAGCTGCGTGCTCCATTTACGTGTCTCCAGAACTTGGACTTCGCGGAGGGCAATGCGCTGGGTTCTTGTCACCACGCATTTGCGAATATCGTTAGCGTTTCTACAGTACTCGTTCTGTTGCGTGTTGTAAAAACTGTGCGGTGCTGGATGCTCAACGTCAATTATTATTATTCGCAGATGTTTCAACCTGCGGACCAGTGCCCGCCGTCGATCGCTGTGCCACTCTCAACAATGGTAAGAACACGCTGTTGAGCGCCGCAGGTGCACTACTTGACGCCTGACTTGCTCATACTGGGAAATAATGACAACAGATTTGACATAAACTCAGGCTCATGTAAATGCAAACTACGCCAACACGAGGCCGATTTCGAAGGTCGTGTGTATTCAAAGAGAAAATCATCACGCGACAAAATCAAAATCTTTGCATTCTTCAACCTGTAACATTTTCCAAATCAGCAGCCACATGTCAGAATGTTTCACTATTCTGCCAGCTGCGAAATCGAGCTCATGTTGGTGTAGTTTGCCTTTATGTTCCTGTCTGCAGCTGATTTAACCGCATTATGCCGCTTCGGTGCTCGTTGTGCACTGACTGTTGTAGGCAAATCTCGGTTTCGTTCGTCAGCACAATTTCGCAAGGTCGTAGGCTTGAACGCAGTTTTGGCCAATCACACGGACGTACCGAATAACATCCACTGTTTGAAGATGTGTCATGCTGATTGTCGATGTCTGGGAGTGACGTACAAAGGTAGGGTAGATCAGATCGTACGATTGAATTGATGAATGTTAAATGCACACCTAATAAGGGTAACTTCCCAGCCGACGCCGACAACTGCGTTCTGCACTACGTCAGTCCGAACGATAAGTGCTTTGAGATGGCAATGAACACAACTGCTGTCATCTATGGTGAGATATAAGCGTATTATTCTCTTTATTATAATACAATCATAACACGAATAAGATATATTTTACGGTAGTCAGTATGTTGTGTGATGTGTGTTGTCTGTTTTACTTGTAATCTGTGATCCTTTGACGAATAATATTGCCAATTGTGAAGTCGTTGTGAAGAAATTGCGAAGAAATTCACATTTTTCTAGAACAAAGTCCCTCAACCGAGAGATAGCGAAGGAGCCTAAGGACCTTAAATGTTTTGCATGACATATACTGTCAGAATAATGCTTTTCCAACGGTGTGTAAGAAAGTGTCCTGCTACGCTTCCTACGCGTACAGTATGTTTCGAGCTCTTTAACCCAATGCGTTTCTAATTCGTCACGTTTTTGTCCGCTTTTTTTCGTTAAATCGGTGATTTCAATACAGTGTTACACATTTATACCTACGTGTCGTGTGCTTGTGGAGTCTTGTTTTTAGTGGCACCAGAGTAGCACATTAATAATCAATGAGTAGCGCCTTGCGCAATTTTGTGCTGTTAAGTACATAGCAAATAAATTTCTCAATAAGATATCGGTTTATGATCAGGAGGGGCTATTCAAAGATGAACCACCGGTGCTAAGTACACAGATAAGGAAATAGAACTGCTGCGGAAGCACCAGATTTATATTTGACATTATAACATTGTATATATCATTCAAGCTGGTGAATTCGTTTGCGAATCCAGCTTTGTCAAGAACTGTTCAGCATCTTCAATGACCTCGTGGAATTTCACGTGTCCGGCGGCCATTTCAGCCGAAGATAGCCAGATTGAATGTTGATGTTCGTGCGAAAGTTTCACCACTGCATTGAGGTTTGTCAATTCGGCCAGGAAGAAAGTCACCTACAAACGGGAGATATGTGTGCTCGATCTCAAAAAATTCGGTTTCGCTCGCTCATCGCTTAAAGAGTGAATAGTGAAATCGCGTTTCGCTGTTTGAGCACAATTCAAAACTGGCTTTTCGAAAAGCAAAAAGGCGAAATTTTGAAGAGTGAACCCATCTCTAAAGGCAACTGAGTTTTGGATAAGATTGGTTAAACCTGCACTCTGCTGGGATCCGAGTCGAGGTGGTTGGGATTAGGTTTTAGGTCGAGTGTCAAAAAGTTCCACACAATACACGTGTGGGTGAAACATCAGCCAGCGTGACCAAGTGCAAAGTCAAAGTTGAATGCGAGTCCAACACGATCTCAGCCAACACCTTGACCCCGGATACCAACATAGTGCATGCGGGCCATTATAGTCAGTGGTTACTAAAAAAAAATTTTATTCAAACCCCATTTTTTTTTAAAAATTTTTTTTTAATTTAAAAAAAAATTTTTTTATTCCAGCCAAAAACTGCCAGAAACGAAAAAAATGAGCGCTAAAGCAAAAAATAGTGGCATTTTTCTTCCATAACGTGTGGTAAGTGCATGTAATGCACTGACGACACGAAAACAATACTAAACAATGGTCAATGAGTACCAACAGTAGTCAGGTACACACCCGTACACTTCCCCCACGTGGTGTGGGTGCCTTGGTGTGGCTTTGTGACACTCAAGACGGTAAATTTGGGTGAAACTATTGCCTCTTGGTACACGACCAATGCAAATATGTGACAAACAGTGTAAATATAGAGTGAATATCACACCGAATCACTGCTTTCGGGTCTGCTGCATGGATAAATGCATGCCCACCCAGTCACATGTACATGTGTGTGCACTATGTCTAGATGCCACAAAACAACGATTATGGCACCCAATACACCCATGGTAGGGTCGGGTGATGTTAACAGTAGCAATTTTTATGCAAAAATAGCACTTTTAGAGCAAAAAAATTGAGAAATTTTCGAATTTTGAAATAATAAAAAAAAATTTTTTTTTAAACTTTTGGAACGAATTTTTTTTTAAAAAAACCACTGATTATAGTGAGTCTACAATGAACGTTTGGCGGCGTTTGTTTCAAACCATATTTCCAGAAAAAGAGACTAGGCATCAGAAACCCAGATTTAGGCATTAGATTTTATTTGGTTGCTTTGGGATGTTTCACGGAAACCACACTGCTTCACATGAGGCGAAAAAATGAAGACATTTGAGCATGCAAATGTTATGCAAAACACAAGGTATGTAGTCCAATCTAGGATATTTTCAGAGTTCATTCTAAGACATTTGCCTCTTGAACGAGACAAAAACCATTTAAAGAAACGCCGTATGTGATCAATTAAAAATGAAACGCTCAAGCCTTTTTGAAGCACACCTTTCATCCAGAATAATTTTAGGCATCTGTGGTGACACTGAACATGTCGTCGATGACAAACAAGATGAAGTTGTATGGACTCCATGAAACAAAACAAAGCAACCAATTAAAAATATGACCTCTGAATCTAGGTTGCTGGTGCCAAGTCTCCATTTTCCGGAAAAATTGTTTAAAACAAACGCCTCCAAAACATTCTTTGAAGTCTCACTCTCACTCACTCAGTTTACGTTGCGAGTGAGTGTATTGTCGCTCACCATCTTGTCCTTTCCCTTCTTGCAATCGTACTGTTGCGATCTCGGCTCAAACGCCTCAATCACCTTATAATCGTTCGGCGTCAGTCCACTTTCTTCGTGTGTTTCACGAACGGCCGTCTGTGTACGTGACATAGCAACAGTGACAAAATGAATTCAACTTTTGTGAATTCAGGTCTCAATTGGGTTATTTATTTCTAAGTATCAGCCGCAACTAGGCCCCTTTGGAACGATGACTTCATTTTACCGGCTTTCCGTCTGTTTATGGCGGGCAAGCAATAACACATTTGTTGGATCGGCTGCTGCAAATACTATTTTCTCAAGGTCCGCTCACAGAGTTCCGATTTGGGGAGTGCGCTCTTTGGAGCAATAAAATAACGAATCCCAACTGCATGTTCATCCTGACCTGCATCAAGACGCGTTCCCCCTTCTCGGCCTTTCCCTTTGGTGGACCCCATTTGTGTTTGTTCTTCAACAACAGGAACTCAAACGGTGAACGGCCGGCTGATGTTTCACGACGTCTATATATCAACATGCCGGCACATGGTGTCGTCACGGATTGTGTTCTGTCCTTTGGAGCACCGACACCGCCAGCCGCTACCGCTGCTTGCAACATGTTGCGACTTTGAGTCTGAAGAGTTTCAATGATATATTGCGGTTTTTGAAGTGGAATGAGCTGGACAAGTGCTTCATAGGCTTACTTCGCGTATATTTCATAACACAGGTAAGTTTGCCATGAGCACTATTGGTAATGTGGCAGTTAGGCGTTGCGCAATGTGAAAGAAACCATACCTACTGTACCTTTTTTATTATTTTAATTGTAATATTTTCCTGCTGCACACTTCGTATGATTTACACCATACTTGGGAAGCAAACAGGTTTATGACTCCTACAGTATAAGCACTGCGGCATTTGCACATTTTAGTTCGTTATTTGCATTGCGTGGTATTAATTGCTCAGTTTTACTTCAATCTAGTGTCAGTATGAAACGTGGTTGGCCCAATCGCACTCGTGTAATCTGGTTTTGCCAACGTGTGTAACAACTGCTGCGTATAGTCCAACCACCAGCTCATGAGACGACTTTTTTAAAGCTTGCCTGGCCAGACTCAGAAATGCACCGGTTACACGGGTTTTCGCAAACAAAAGAAAGAGATCGGGATGAGAGACATGATGACAACTTCCAGCTGGCTGACCTCAATTTGTTGCGTGCTTACGCAAACAGCAACGTCGTTCAACACACAAATGTTTTGGGAGTCAAAAGGGAATTTACGCACCGAGGGGGAGAGCGTGTTTTTAAAAAATACATGCGTTTCTCTTTCTTTCATTTCCGAAATACGTGGAACCGGAACATTGTTGGATCCGCACAAACCAATTTCAAAAAAATGTCGTCTCATGAGTTCGTGGCTGGACTATACAATCACAACTGCATAGCGTCGGCAGTCAGCAGTCTTTGGTTACTGGATCCATTCTGGCAAGAAGTTATGTAAATCGCAAAACGATCCCCTGCTTTTTATGACATAATCGGAAACCAATCATAACGTGAGCGGTGATGAACACAATCTGAGTGATACCATACGTATCTGTCGTTGTATCGATTGATTGCCAAGCGAAAAAACAAATCACGAGTGCCAAAAGGACTGTGGCATAACTGAGTAACAGGTCGTGTGACGTGGCTTGCAGGCTCGATTGTTTTTGGCTCGGCAGGGGCGTGCGGGCCAGCGGTGAAAATATCACGTTTCCAATTGGAGGGAGGCTCTCTGGCTCTCTCTCTATCACGTACGCTCTGTTGGGGGGAGGCTTTATGTGTAATATGCCGGCATGGTGAAATGTGGGAATGAAACGATGTCGGGCTGCGTTAAGAAAATGGATAAGTAAAGAAATACAATAGTCATGACTGAGGTTCAGTTTCTGTCACTTCAAACTCTACTTCACTTTCACTAGTGACTTCCAAACTCTTCACGCTACTGATATCAGACATTGTATTCGAAGGACCACCAGACAGCGTGAGACCTTGGCTCACTGTTTGCGTTTTTGCAGTCTGTGGTTCGTGCAAGCTTGGATATTCAATTTGTCGGGTCGGGGTTTCAGTTGGATTGCCCGTTGTTCCAGCCACTTCTCGTTTCGTTGAGTTAGTCGCTCTGAAGGATGAAGAAACAATTTCAAACAATAATTCTGAAGAGCTAATGACCAAAAACTTCAATTAGTAACTAACTCCTTTGGTCTTTCTCGCAGTTTTGCGTACATCATGAACCCAGCAATAACAGATGCAGCGACAAATACTGTAATCAACACTACTACGATAACGACCACAATGTAGATCGGGACACCGGTCGAGCTTGATGCCGGACCAGCTGATGTTTCATTATTGTTAACTGATGGAGAGGTAGGTATGTTATTGGTAGTCACCGATAATTTGGTAGCCAATTGTGTGCTTATGGTACTTGGTGGTTGCGGTCGATTGGTATTGGCTGAGGTAGGTGTTGACTGAGTTGTAGGAACTGTCGGGCCTGTGGTTGCGTGTAGGGATGCTTTCTTTTTGTGGAATGAATCAAAACAAGTTTGACCGGACAATGTCTACCTTTCGGCGTCTGTTGACAAATCACCGACATCGACAGATGTTCGCATACGACGTCATTCAACTTTCTTAGCACACCGTTGATGCCTGAGCTGGCAAGTGCGACGCAACATTCGTTCTCTCTGTCCGTATTGTCGTCAGGTTGGTCAGATGCCCATTGATAACTGATTGAATCTCCATTCGCAATCCACTTGAACAAATTTCGTTTCTCAAACGGTTTCAGGTCGTCTGTGCACTGGACTGGGTCGATGTAGCCGCCGGTCCACCAAAGCTTACCCATTGCCTGCGTATAGCAGGGTTGGGCAAAAAACGTTTTTTTTCAAAAAATCGTTTTTTAAAAAAAACGTTTTTTTAAAACGCCCAGATGACCAAAATATGCCCCCAAAAAATTGGAAAACGCTCATTTTGGGAAGACAACGTGGTTGAATGAAGTAATTCTATGTGTTCTGAGGCAAAATAAACGGGTTTCAACCCTTTTCTAGCGAGTTGTTAAGATCCCATATCAGACCCGCATCATGGGACCAACTTTGGCCGGGGTCATCACTGAAGGTCAAACTCCGTATATCGACGTATCTCGACAAAGTAAAAATTGGTCGAAAATTTTTTGAAAAAAATTGGGCAAAAAAATTGATTTTCCTTGATAATCAGGGTACTTTCCCTGAAAAATCAGGGAAAATCAAGGAAATTCAGGATTTAAAAAAACGAAAAACGACCCAGGCGTTTTTGTTTTGAAAAAAACGTCGTTTTTTAAAGAAAAAACGCCGTCGTTTTTCTTGCCCAACCCTGTCGTATAGTGTTGATCAGCTGGTAGTGTTTTAAACTGATTGGCTTTGTCCACGGATGAACGGTCAACGTATTTAAATAGATTGGCTAATTGAGTCATTATTAAGTAATTTATTGACAGATTACTTCTTTTGTTGTTTCACTAACCTCAGCCTTTTCGATAACTGTATAGTCTTCAATTGTGGCCAGCACAGCGGGATTGAAATGCTCGCTTTCAACATGATTTTCACACATTTTTTTGGCATCTTGATGGCTCGAAACTTTTTTCTTGTGGAAACTGTAGCACACAGTTCCCACAAGTCCTTTGAAATAATAGAAGATTGCATCATTACTTTGTTGCTCTTCGCATTTAGCTTTTACTTGTTCGAAGTAGTCTGCTGGATAACTACTGATCGCGGCCAACAAACACGCAAGGATAAGTGTCGTTTGGATTTGGTGAAGCATAGTGACTGGTGAATCGGGAAAAGAGAAATTTTATTGTATCGATCGAAATGGAATTGATTACGTTGTAAAAATACATATGTGTAAATGTCAAGACACTTTACAAGACGAGATAGCAGTTAGACATAACACGACATTTTCACAATACATTACTATTTGAACATCTCGAACAGACAAAAACCAAACAAGGACTAAAGAAGAACGAATAGTCGAAAAAACCTTGTTTCAACTGGCGAAAGCATAACGGAATCAAATTTTTCATTTTGGCACAGAAAATAACCAGTGAAATCTTTGTGTGGCTATCGTGTGAAATCGATGTGGCTAAATTATGTGAATAAATAGCTCGGGTTTTTTTGAGAGAAATAATCAAGGATCATATATAACTGTCATGATTGAGATTGAGCCCCTGTCACTTCTAACTCTACTTCACTTTCACGACTGACCCCCAAACTGTTCACGCTACTGCTGACGTCGGTCAATGTATCTGACGGGCCACCAGAAAGGGTGAGTCCTTGGCTCACTGTTCGTGTTTCATGTATGCTGGGGTGTTCAATTATCTGTGGTGTTTGAATTTCTTTCATTCTTTCTGCGGCTACCGGGGCAATGGCTTCTTTGTTGACCAGGGCAGCTTTTCTGAAAACAGAAGTAATTAGTTGAGTGTAGGTGATCTTGAAAAAAATAAAAAAACAGTCAAATCATTAGGGATCGGATCATGGTGTTCATTGCGTAAACTTTTCCGATCAATTTTTTATCTGACTTTGTCGTTGAATCCAGTCGTCTTGCATAGCACTTTCAAAATATCGCAGTCAGATCCTATTCAGTGCGATAGCCAAGTCTTGACATTGCTGGGCCAGCACAGACTGACAGCAATACTAACATTCGTGTTTCCCGATGTTTCGAGCAAATCGTGAGTCCTGCGACAATTGCGAGCGTAGCAAACACGCTGAGCAGTACCACAACCACCACTGCAATGACATAGACCCACAAGGGTGTGGTGGTCGAGGTAGCTGCCGGTGTGGCTGATGTTTCATTGATGGTAGCAGGCTCATGACTGCTGGTTGTCGTTGAGGTTTTTGTGGATTGTTCTTGTGCCGGCGTTTGTGTTGGTTCAGTGAGCATTGACGTCGTTGTTTGTGGAATCATTGCGCTTGTTGGATCTGTATCTCATATGATACACTAATCGTCGCAAAAATACTTTGGATCAATTTTTTCCTCAGTGAGATCCAACCTTTCGGAGTCTGTTGACAAATCACCGACATATTAGGTCCGACACATGGAACGTCGTTCAACTTTCTTTTGCGGTGGTCATTACCGAATAGCGCCACGCAACATTCCTTTCCTCTTTTTGTGTTGCCTTCGGGCTGGTGGGGTGCCCACAGAGAAGCATTAACCTCAAGACCATTCGCAATCCATCTGAACAGATTTCGTTTGTCTTGCGCTTTCAAATTATCGGTGCACGCGGCTGGCGGGATATAACCACCGGTCCACCAAAGGCTGTATATTGTCTGTAATGTTGACAATGCATTGATACAAACATGAATCAATTATATATATTGATGAGATTGTTGAGTGATTGACTTGATAGGTTATTCGTGAACTGAGTTATTGCATGTCGACCGATTGAATGAATGGGCATGATTGACCGAATTTAATGACTGATTAATTAAATACACTCATCTGCTTACCGTTAAATATCTGAATCACCGCGCATTTGATAGATTGTAGGGCTATGTATTGCTCATTAAATAAATAATGGGGAATGGATTAATTAGTTGTTAACCTCAGCTTTCTCGATCACTTTTAGGTCTTCAATCGAAGCCAGCACAGCGGGATTGAAAAAATCATTTTGAATCTGATTTTCACACTTCTTTCTGGCATCGTGATGACTCGAAACTTCGATCTTATGGAAACTGTAGCACACGGTTCCCACGGGTCCGTTGAAATAATAGAAGATTGCATCCGTGCCTTGTTGCACTTCGCAGTTGGCTTTTGCTTCTTCGGAATACTCTTTTGTATAACTGCTGATCACAGGCAGCAAACACGTAAGGATAAGTGCCATTTGGATTTGGTGAAGCATAATGACTGCTGAATCAGGAGAAAAGAGACTGTTTATGATGTAGATGGAAGTTGAATTGAAAATGTTGGCCATAAATCCCCTTTCCTCATCTCGGTTCATCGCAGAATACATTTGTGGAACATTATGCCGCAAGAAACTGATGTGACTGGCGTCCGTGCTGAAGGTATGCGGTCCAAACAGAATTCCTCCATTATTTTTGTGCCTGCCCATCGCAGAGCAGCTGTGAATGTGGCTCACGAACCTGACGAAGTGTGTCGCATACCCAGAAGACTTTGACAGGCATCCCCATCCTTAGGTGCTTTTCTAAGTCCATGTACCAACACTCGTATCCGGGTAAAGCAAAATAAAGCAAGCAGCACGAAGGGATGTATTTTTATCTTATATATTAACAGCCACAAGTATTGTTAACGATGTCTAGATTTTACTGTTAATCTGAGCGTAGGCATATTACTCTGTTCGAATCTGTTTTGTCGCAAGAAGACCAGTAAATGCTTTTGTGCCGTTAACAGAATTTAGAGGTCATACGTATATGTGACATGTGCAACTAAATACGATAATAATAGCTCAAACCGTGTTATTACCCTCCTTCTTCCATGCTGTTCACACTACTGATA
>JASAMV010000266.1:0-10821 GCA_030248065.1 Rhynchonema sp. JSB1_4
ATACAGTGTTGGAGGTGGGGGGTTGGGGAGGGCGTAGCCCGCCCCAGTACAGTAGGTATCCCCCTCGTCTGGTACAGTAGGTATTCCCCCCCCCGATGTTTGGCATGGTCCGGTAGGTCTCCCCCCTTTCCCCCCCGGTACAGTAGGTACTCCCCCCCGATTTTGTCCCAAAAAGTGCCAATTTTTTTACCAAAATGGCCAAAATTAGTGTAAAATCAGTGGTTTTTACCTCAAATTATCCAAAATCGCGCGCTACGCGCGCAAATACAACGTTTTCACACGATTCCACACATAATAAACACATTAAAAATTTTCACCCAAAAACCTAACCCCCCCAACCCCCCCCCCCTAGGTACATAACCCCCCAGGTCATCGGCACTGTCACAGTAGGTATCCCCCTCTCCGAGCGCGGTACAGTAGGTATCCCCCCTCCAGAGTACCTCCAACACTGCTCTTATACGCTTCAAATATTCGAGAATCGTGCGCGCTGCTCATTTTGTGCAGTATTTGGCCTAAAATCTAGTGATTTAAACAAGCACAGGAGAAAAACTATTTTTGAAAAATCAAACACACAAAAATGACTTTTGGACCTTGGCCCCTTTGGCCGAAAGCTGGATGCGCCACTGAAGATCATCCTAGTCCAAACATTGAGATGAGGTCATATCTAGGTAGATTGACCACTACCGACCTGCGTGAATACCTGCTGCGATGGTGACGTCGACTGCGACTGCGGGATCGGGACCGACGTTTGTGTTTACGTCGACGAGATCGAGATCTGCGCCAAAAATTAATTCTTTCCTGTCCAAAATTTGTTACAATTGTGATTGTTGATTTCAATAGGTTGTTCAAATGTACGTGGAACACATCCTTGTGACAGAAACAGTCCAATTTCTGAAGGATTCACTCGCGATATTCAACGACCTTGGTGTCGATGGCAGTGGTGTGGTGGGGGGGGTGGGGGGTTACCCCCAAGTAGCCGGTATCCGGTATCTTGATTTTTTCACCCAGGGTTATCCGGTATCCTGACTTTTTGTCCAGGGGATCCTACCCTCAAATTTTTCCGAAAACCGTAAAAATCGCCCATTTTTACCTCCAAAATGCTCAAAATCGCTTGCTGCCCAAAATGACCATTTTTTGCGCTTTCAACACCGATTTTGCTCGATTTCCCCTCTAAAAATTGACCTTTTTGAACAACCCCCTGGGTCTTCGAGATTTTTTATTTTAGGGGCAACCCCCCTGGTATCCGAGATTTTTCTTTTTGGGTATCCGGGTATCCGAAAATTGGATTTTGGGTATCCGGTAACCTGACTTTTTGATTTCCCACGACACCTGCGACTCACTCGCGACCCATCTCACCACATTTCGGCAAATAAATTGCAGGTAATTGTTCGTGGTACTTTATTTTTGAATAAAACCGGGCCTCGGAAAAAAACGTTTTATTTTTTAAAAAAAAAACAGTTTTTGCCAGTCACTCACTAGTCACTATAACCAAGTTTTACCCGGTCTCTACCTGGAACGTGACCGACTGCGACTTGATTCTGAGCTCGACGATCGTGACCGATGTCGACGACGTTTCTTCGACTTTGACGACCGGATTTTGCGTTTTCTGTCCGATCCAGAGCGCGATCGTGACCTTGAACGATCACTCTGTTCTTCTTTCACGTCATCCTCCAGTCCGTTGTGTTCATCGCTGGTCTTCGCAACCTGATTGGTGTTGTTCATTGGACTTCGGCTCATTTTTTTAGATTAAACTCAATGACTGTTAGGAAGACAAACAACAACTCACATCATCTTCATTGCCCGAGTCACTCATTCTGTTGCTGTCGTGCGAATTTACGACTAATTAATGCTGAGATGCTGAAAAATGTTTAAGGGGGTTTTGGGGGCTGTACTTTTTTTTGGAGAGGGGCTCTATCTCAGGGAATATGTACGATAGTTGTGGAAAGAACTGATTTTTTTCGGAGAAAATGTGGCCGGGCCGGGCAAACCTCAAGATAAAACGAGCCGGGCAGGGCCGACCGGACTTTTCATCGGGTTTTCAACTTAGTCTTAGTCTTGCTTAGTGGAGTCTTAATGGAGTCTTAGTTCTCCATCATTTTTTCTTCGCTACTGGAAAAACTTCACTTTGCCGACTTTTTTAAAAGAACAAAGAAACTTGTTTTAAAAAAACGATTTTTTTCTTTTTTAAACAAGCATGCGCGTGCTATTTAGTGGAAAAATTGAGGAATTACCGTAAAAACCTAAATACAGCCCCGAGCCCCCGTTACACAGCCCCAAAATGGGGTTAGTGAATTAATATAGCCTTCTTCAGTGAAATATAATTTTCCGGAAAAATTGCACTGCGGATTTTTAACTTTTCGGAAAAGTGTCAAAAATGTGGGAAAAAACCTATTTTTATTGCAGAAACATACTTTTTCAAGTGTTTTTCCAGCACTCTTATGGCTTTCATTCGCACTTTCTCAACAGGATGGCTCGGAAAAATATCGGAAAAAACGTTTTTCTCTGGAAAAAAGTGTACCGTGATCGTGGATGGTAGATTTTTTGATGGCGGAATGCTGACTACGGTAGATCCGCAGGGGAAACCAGCGTAGGGGAGCGCTATCGGAGGTTCCGTCCGGTACCTACGCCGAGGTTCCGGATCAGGTACCTATGCTGGCAGGGCGTGGCAGTGTTGAAGCTACCGTAGTCAGCAATCCGCCATTTAAAAATCTACCATTCACGAACGCCTCATCCGAAAAAGCGGTTTTTTAGTAAATATCTTTTTCCGGAAAAATTGCAACCATACCTCTTTGTATTTAGGTTTTTACGGTGCAGTACAGTGTTAGAGGTGGGGGGGGGGTTTGGGGGGGGGGTAGCCCCCCCCCAGTACAGTAGGTATCCCCCCTCGCCTGGTACAGTATGTATCCCCCCCCCGATGTTTGGCATGGTACAGTAGATATCCCCCCCCCCGATTTTCACCCCGGTACAGTAGGTATCCCCCCGATTTTGCCTCAAAAGTGCCAATTTTTGACCAAAATGGCCAAAATTAGTGTAAAATCAGTGGTTTTGGCCTCAAATTACCCAAAATTCGCTCGCTACGCGCGCAAATACTACGTTTTCACACGATTCCACACATAATAAACACATTAAAAATTTTCACCCCAAAACCTAACCCCCAACCCCCCCACCAAACCCCCCTAGGTACATAGCCCCCCAGGCCATCGGCTCTGGTACAGTAGGTATCCCCCCCTCTCCGAGCGCGGTACAGTAGGTATCCCCCCTCCAGAGTACCTCCAACACTGGTGCAGTCAGGGTTTCTTTTTTCAAAATGGGCTAGTAGCAAGAAGCTAATAAAATCAAAAATCTAGTAGCTTTTTTGCCGTTGAAAAGCCAATTTACTAGCTTTTTTGGCCAAAATACAAGATTTAGTAGCTTTTAGGCTACTAAATTTGAAAATTTAGTAGCTTTTCAAAAAATTTAGTAGCTAAAAAGCTACTAAATTTGGTTTAAAAAAATCCATGGGTGCAGTAAAAACCTAAATACAAGGGGCTCTACTAATTCCTAATCTCATTTGGGGGCTCTATTACGGGGGGCTCTATTCCGGGGGAGGGCCCTATAAATTCACTGAAAAAGCCTTTAAAAGGGTCTTGGAAGGGTGTTTTTTGCTTATAATCGCACTAATTCGTGTCTATTCATCAATGCGCGCAAACTCATGTTTAGCTTTTTACGGCAGTCGTTTTCCGCACACCTACTTGCGAAAAAACCGGTTCTTTATGCTGTGAAAAAAACCGAAAAACACCGAAAAATTTCCAGAGGATAACTTTCCAGTGCAGGAGGGTATCCAGTAATAGGTACTTTGACCTTTGAACCCCTTGTGAAGCATCGCGCAAAGATACTATGTGCTGGTGAAGACATTGAAATTGCTCCAAATCTTCAATTTACCGTAAAAACCTAAATACAGCCCCTCGGAATAGAGCCCCCCGTAATACAGCCCCCCAAAAAGGGGTCAGTGAATTAATAGAGCCCCCCGCCCCCGGAATAGAGCCCCCCCCTAAGTAACATCCCCTTGTAGTGTATTAAGGCTTGATAGTGGTGTACAGGTACATTTATGCATGTTTGTTGTTCGTTCAGAGCACATAATACGCCTCTTATTGACCAATAGACACGAATAAATGCGATTACAAGCGAAAAAACATCCTTTCAACTCAAACCCCTTTTTGGGGTTTTTGGGTGTATTTCTGGGAACAATTTTTTCAGGTTCGGGTCAGTGAATTAATAGAGGCCCCCCGGAATAGAGCCCCCCGTAATAGAGCCCCCCAAAATGGGGTCAGTGAGTTAATAGAGCCCCCCTTCTATTTAGGTTGTTACGGTAGGTTCCGTGCCCATGCCCACCCATATTCCGGACCTCCAGATGGCACTTCGCATGGATGAACTTTCGCAATGTTGAAAAATGCGGGTCAAAAACGTCACTTTTCGTAAAAAGTTGGTAAAAAAATTGTCCGGTTTTCGGAAATTTCTTTTCGGTCATCCTCGTCCGCACCGCAACTACCGTAAAAACCTAAATACAGCCCCCCCCCCGGAATAGAGCCCCCCCCGTAATACAGCCCCCCAAAAAGGGGTCAGTGAATTAATAGAGCCCCCCCGGAATAGAGCCCCCCCCAAAGTAACATCCCCTATACTGTAGTGTATTAAAGGCTTGATAGTGGTGTACAGGTACATTTATGCACGTTTGTTGTTTGTTCAGAGCACATAATACGCCTCCTATTGACGAATAGACACGAATAAATGCGGTTGCAAGCGAAAAAACATCCTTTCAACAAACCCGTTTTTAGGGGTTTTTGGGGGGGGGGTATTTCTGGGAACAATTTTTCAGGTTCGGGTCAGTGAATTAATAGAGGCCCCCCGGAATAGAGCCCCCCGTAATAGAGCCCCCCAAAATGGGGTCAGTGAGTTAATAGAGCCCCCCTTCTATTTAGGTTGTTACGGTAGGTTCCGTGCCCATGCCCACCCATATTCCGGACCTCCAGATGGCACTTCGCATGGATGAACTTTCGCAATGTTGAAAAATGCGGGTCAAAAACGTCACTTTTCGTAAAAAGTTGGTAAAAAAATTGTCCGGTTTTCGGAAATTTCTTTTCGGTCATCCTCGTCCGCACCGCAACTACCGTAAAAACCTAAATACAGCCCCCCCCCGGAATAGAGCCCCCCCCCGTAATACAGCCCCCCAAAAAGGGGTCAGTGAATTAATAGAGCCCCCCCGGAATAGAGCCCCCCCCCAAAGTAACATCCCCTATACTGTAGTGTATTAAAGGCTTGATAGTGGTGTACAGGTACATTTATGCACGTTTGTTGTTTGTTCAGAGCACATAATACGCCTCCTATTGACGAATAGACACGAATAAATGCGGTTGCAAGCGAAAAAACATCCTTTCAACAAACCCGTTTTTAGGGGTTTTTGGGGGGGGGGGTATTTCTGGGAATTTTCAGGTTCGGGTCAGTGAATTAATGAGGCCCCCCGGAATAGAGCCCCCCCGTAATAGAGCCCCCAAAATGGGGTCAGTGAGTTAATAGAGCCCCCCCTTCTATTTAGGTTTTTACGGTAGTTGCGGTGCGGACGAGGATGACCGAAAAGAAATTTCCGAAAACCGGACAATTTTTTTACCAACTTTTTACGAAAAGTGACGTTTTTGACCCGCATTTTTCAACATTGCGAAAGTTCATCCATGCGAAGTGCCATCTGGAGGTCCGGAATATGGGTGGGCATGGGCACGGAACCTACCGTAACAACCTAAATAGAAGGGGGGCTCTATTAACTCACTGACCCCATTTTGGGGGCTCTATTACGGGGGGGCTCTATTACGGGGGGCCGCTATTAATTCACAGACCCGAACCTGAAAAATTGTTCCCAGAAATACCCCCCCCCCAAAAACCCCTAAAAACGGGTTTGTTGAAAGGATGTTTTTTCGCTTGCAACCGCATTTATTCGTGTCTATTCGTCAATAGGAGGCGTATTATGTGCTCTGAACAAACAACAAACGTGCATAAATGTACCTGTACACCACTATCAAGCCTTTAATACACTACAGTATAGGGGATGTTACTTTGGGGGGGGGCTCTATTCCGGGGGGGCTCTATTAATTCACTGACCCCTTTTTGGGGGGCTGTATTACGGGGGGGCTCTATTCCGGGGGGGGCTGTATTTAGGTTTTTACGGTAGTTGCGGTGCGGACGAGGATGACCGAAAAGAAATTTCCGAAAACCGGACAATTTTTTTACCAACTTTTTACGAAAAGTGACGTTTTTGACCCGCATTTTTCAACATTGCGAAAGTTCATCCATGCGAAGTGCCATCTGGAGGTCCGGAATATGGGTGGGCATGGGCACGGAACCTACCGTAACAACCTAAATAGAAGGGGGGCTCTATTAACTCACTGACCCCATTTTGGGGGGCTCTATTACGGGGGGCTCTATTCCGGGGGGCCTCTATTAATTCACTGACCCGAACCTGAAAAAATTGTTCCCAGAAATACCCCCAAAAAACCCCAAAAAGGGGTTTGAGTTGAAAGGATGTTTTTTCGCTTGTAATCGCATTTATTCGTGTCTATTGGTCAATAAGAGGCGTATTATGTGCTCTGAACGAACAACAAACATGCATAAATGTACCTGTACACCACTATCAAGCCTTAATACACTACAAGGGGATGTTACTTGGGGGGGCTTATTGGGGGCGGGGGGCTCTATTAATTCACTGACCCCTTTTTGGGGGGCTGTATTACGGGGGGCTCTATTCCGAGGGGCTGTATTTAGGTTTTTACGGTAAATTGAAGATTTGGAGCAATTTCAATGTCTTCACCAGCACATAGTATCTTTGCGCGATGCTTCACAAGGGGTTCAAAGGTCAAAGTACCTATTACTGGATACCCTCCTGCACTGGAAAGTTATCCTCTGGAAATTTTTCGGTGTTTTTCGGTTTTTTTCACAGCATAAAGAACCGGTTTTTTCGCAAGTAGGTGTGCGGAAAACGACTGCCGTAAAAAGCTAAACATGAGTTTGCGCGCATTGATGAATAGACACGAATTAGTGCGATTATAAGCAAAAAACACCCTTCCAAGACCCTTTTAAAGGCTTTTTCAGTGAATTTATAGGGCCCTCCCCCGGAATAGAGCCCCCCGTAATAGAGCCCCCAAATGAGATTAGGAATTAGTAGAGCCCCTTGTATTTAGGTTTTTACTGCACCCATGGATTTTTTTAAACCAAATTTAGTAGCTTTTTAGCTACTAAATTTTTTGAAAAGCTACTAAATTTTCATATTTATTAGCCTAAATGATTCTAATTCTTGTATTTTGGCCAAAAAAGTTAGTAAATTGGCTTTTCAACGGCAAAAAAGCTACTAGATTTTTGATTTTATTAGCTTCTTGCTACTAGCCCATTTTGAAAAAAGAAACCCTGAAGACTGCACCAGTGTTGGAGGTACTCTGGAGGGGGGGGGATACCTACTGTACCGCGCTCGGAGAGGGGGGGATACCTACTGTACCAGAGCCGATGGCCGAGGGGGGCTATGTACCTAGGGGGGTTTGGGGGGGGGGTTGGGGGTTAGGTTTTGGGGTGAAAATTTTTAATGTGTTTATTATGTGTGGAATCGTGTGAAAACGTAGTATTTGCGCGCGTAGCGAGCGAATTTTGGGTAATTTGAGGCCAAAACCACTGATTTTACACTAATTTTGGCCATTTTGGTCAAAAATTGGCACTTTTGAGGCAAAATCGGGGGGATACCTACTGTACCGGGGTGAAAAGCGGGGGGGGGATGCCTACTGTCCCATGCCAAACATCGGGGGGATACCTACTGTACCAGGCGAGGGGGGATACCTACTGTACTGGGGGGGGCTACCCCCCCCCAAACCCCCCCCCCCACCTCTAACACTGTACTGCACCGTAAAAACCTAAATACAAAGAGGTATGGTTGCAATTTTTCCGGAAAAAGATATTTACTAAAAAACCGCTTTTTCGGATGAGGCGTTCGTGAATGGTAGATTTTTAAATGGCGGATTGCTGACTACGGTAGCTTCAACACTGCCACGCCCTGCCAGCATAGGTACCTGATCCGGAACCTCGGCGTAGGTACCGGACGGAACCTCCGATAGCGCTCCCCTACGCTGGTTTCCCCTGCGGATCTACCGTAGTCAGCATTCCGCCATCAAAAAATCTACCATCCACGATCACGGTACACTTTTTTCCAGAGAAAAACGTTTTTTCCGATATTTTTCCGAGCCATCCTGTTGAGAAAGTGCGAATGAAAGCCATAAGAGTGCTGGAAAAACACTTGAAAAAGTATGTTTCTGCAATAAAAATAGGTTTTTTCCCACATTTTTGACACTTTTCCGAAAAGTTAAAAATCCGCAGTGCAATTTTTCCGGAAAATTATATTTCACTGAAGAAGGCTATATTAATTCACTAACCCCATTTTGGGGCTGTGTAACGGGGGCTCGGGGCTGTATTTAGGTTTTTACGGTAATTCCTCAATTTTTCCACTAAATAGCACGCGCATGCTTGTTTAAAAAAGAAAAAAATCGTTTTTTTAAAACAAGTTTCTTTGTTCTTTTAAAAAAGTCGGCAAAGTGAAGTTTTTCCAGTAGCGAAGAAAAAATGATGGAGAACTAAGACTCCATTAAGACTCCACTAAGCAAGACTAAGACTAAGTTGAAAACCCGATGAAAAGTCCGGTCGGCCCTGCCCGGCTCGTTTTATCTTGAGGTTTGCCCGGCCCGGCCACATTTTCTCCGAAAAAAATCAGTTCTTTCCACAACTATCGTACATATTCCCTGAGATAGAGCCCCTCTCCAAAAAAAAGTACAGCCCCCAAAACCCCCTTAAACATTTTTCAGCATCTCAGCATTAATTAGTCGTAAATTCGCACGACAGCAACAGAATGAGTGACTCGGGCAATGAAGATGATGTGAGTTGTTGTTTGTCTTCCTAACAGTCATTGAGTTTAATCTAAAAAAATGAGCCGAAGTCCAATGAACAACACCAATCAGGTTGCGAAGACCAGCGATGAACACAACGGACTGGAGGATGACGTGAAAGAAGAACAGAGTGATCGTTCAAGGTCACGATCGCGCTCTGGATCGGACAGAAAACGCAAAATCCGGTCGTCAAAGTCGAAGAAACGTCGTCGACATCGGTCACGATCGTCGAGCTCAGAATCAAGTCGCAGTCGGTCACGTTCCAGGTAGAGACCGGGTAAAACTTGGTTATAGTGACTAGTGAGTGACTGGCAAAAACTGTTTTTTTTTTAGAAAAATAAAACGTTTTTTTCCGAAGCCCGGTTATTTTCGAAAATAAAGTACCACGAACAATTACCTGCAATTTATTTCCGAGAAAGTGTGTTTTGGTCTAAAATGATCACCGTCGAACAGTGGTGTCGTTGGGAAATCAAAAAGTCAGGTTACCGGATACCCAAAATCCAATTTTCGGATACCCGGATACCCAAAATGAAAAATCTCGGATACCAGGGGGGTTGCCCCTAAAATAAAAAATCTCGTATACCCAGGGGGTTGTTCAAAAAGGTCAATTTTTAGAGGAAAATCGAGCAAAATCGGTGTTGAAAGCGCAAAAAATGGTCATTTTGGGGGCAGCAAGCGATTTTGAGCATTTTGGAGGTAAAAATGGGCGATTTTTACGGTTTTCGGAAAAATTTGAGGGTAGGATCCCCTGGACAAAAAGTCAGGATACCGGATAACCCTGGGTGAAAAAATCAAGATACCGGATACCGGCTACTTGGGGGTAACCCCCCTCCCCCCCAACGACACCACTGCCGTCGACACCAAGGTCGTCGAATATCGCGAGTGAATTGTTCAGAAATTGGACTGTTTCTGTCACAAGGATGTGTTCCACGTACATTTGAACAACCTATTGAAATCAACAATCACAATTGTAACAAATTTTGGACAGGAAAGAATTAATTTTTGGCGCAGATCTCGATCTCGTCGACGTAAACACAAACGTCGGTCCCGATCCCGCAGTCGCAGTCGACGTCACCATCGCAGCAGGTATTCACGCAGGTCGGTAGTGGTCAATCTACCTAGATATGACCTCATCTCAATGTTTTGGACTAGGATGATCAGCAGTGGCGCATCCAGCTTTCGGCCAAAGGGGCCAAGTTCCAAAAGTCATTTTTGTGTGTTTGATTTTTCAAAAATAGTTTTTCTCCTGTGCTTGTTTAAATCACTAGATTTTAGGCCAAATACTGCACAAAATGAGCAGCGCGCACGATTCTCGAATCTTTGAAGCGTATAAGAGCAGTGTTGGAGGTACTCTGGAGGGGGGATACCTACTGTACCGCGCTCGGAGAGGGGGATACCTACTGTGACAGTGCCGATGACCTGGGGGGTTATGTACCTAGGGGGGTTGGGGGGGGTTAGGTTTTTGGGTGAAAATTTTTAATGTGTTTATTATGTGTGGAATCGTGTGAAAACGTTGTATTTGCGCGCGAATTTTGGATAATTTGAGGTAAAAACCACTGATTTTACACTAATTTTGGCCATTTTGGTAAAAAATTGGCACTTTTGGGACAAAATCGGGGGATACCTACTGTGCCATGCCAAACATCGGGGCGGGGGAATACCTACTGTACCAGACGAGGGGGATACCTACTGTACTGGGGCGGGCTACGCCCTCCCCAACCCCCCACCTCCAACACTGTATTAGAGTGAAAATCCAACGGTTTAGGTGTCGTTTACCTTCTTTCCGAAACGGTGGCCCCCAGCCCCCCACGTTGACCAAAGGGGGCAAGGCCCCTATGGCCCCCGTGAAATTTTCTCATTGTCCAAGGAGCCAGTAGGG
>JASAMV010000267.1:0-10414 GCA_030248065.1 Rhynchonema sp. JSB1_4
AGTTAAAAATAGGAGGGGGAGAGTGGAAAATGGGCTTGAGAAAGGTGGGAGGGAAGGGAAAGAGGAGGGGAGGTCAAGAAGGGGGAAAAGGGAATTGGAAAAAAGAAGGAAAGAGAAGAGAAAAGGGAAGGAAGGGCGGAAACGGAGTTAAAAATAGGAGGGGGAGAGTGGAAAATGGGCTTGAGAAAGGTGGGAGGGAAGGGAAAGAGAGGAGACTGGCCTGGGAAGGACGGAAGAAAGAAGGAAAGAGAAGAGAAAAGGGAAGGAAGGGGAAAGGAAAGAAAAAAGGAGGGAAGGAAGGGAAAGAGAGGAGAGTGAAAATTGGAAAAAGAAGGAAAGAGAAGAGAAAAGGGAAGGAAGGGGAAAGGAAAGAAAAAAGGAGGGAGGGAAGGGAAAGAGAGGAGAGTGAAAAGAGAGGGAGGGGGCCACAGACAGACAGACAGACAGACATACATACATACATACGCCTTCCTGTTTTAGTAGTATAGATTGCTCATTGATTGCCTGACTAACTAACTCATTGATTAGTTAACCGATTTCTTCATAATTTGATCGCGACGCGATCGACTTTCAGCCCAATGGATCCCGGTACGATTCGCATGCATCAAAGACAACAACATGAAATCAATCAACGCTTCATCCATCGACGAATGTCTGTATCTGTGCGAGCATGAAACATCATACAAATGTCAATCGATCGACTACTGGGCGCAATCGGCCACATGGGGCACTTGCTTTATGTCCACTATGGTATAGGGTGGTTCTGGCTGTCGTCAGGGACATATCCATCGAATAATGTTTCACGTGTTGCTGTACCAATGTATATTCAGGATTGGAAGCACAGCGATTACTCGCAACCCTGCTATTCAAGTCCGGAGAACAGTCTCTATACGCAGCGAATTAAAGGTTGAATGCCGTTTATCAACTTTTGAGGGCAGCCACTAATACGGCTTGGAGTACGGTTGGCTTGCCTTGCTTTGACATAGTAGAACGGCCCCAGATAGAGCAGACAAACGCCAAAACTATGGCAAGTCTTATGCCTTTGTCCAAAAGGTCTTGCTGCTGTCGCAGTCATTGTCTTCAAACTTGATACGGCCCTGATTGAACAGCAGCTTCATCAAATTTTACATGCGCGGGTTAAATTCATGCAAGCATTATTTTTGTCTAATATTGTTAGCTAATGTTTCATGTGAATACGAATGGTCCGATCTTCGTCTGGCCTGTATCAAGGGAAGCAACGACAAAGTGTTCGATATCGACGGTACCGTTAATGGCATCAGAGTGTGCATGCAGAAATGCGAACAAGAGAACGACTTCATTTGTCGGTCGTTTGAGTATAAAGCACTGAAACCGAATAAGGTCCGGTGGTGGTGGGTGAAACATTATGGCCCGGCCGGGTATGTGTGCCCGTAACCCAGCATGGTGGTGGGGGGGGCAAAATCGGTTCAGTCACATTGTGTCTGTGTGATTTCGTTGTTGTTTCCGTGAGTGAGTTTGACCAGCGTGAAATTTGTCCTAGAGCTGTGAGGAACTTTTGCCCCGGTCGAAATTATATGGACAACGAAATCTCAAATACAGACCCAAATTGCATCCCCACCCACTCGCAACCGGTTACCAGCGAAGTGCACACCGGACTGTGGTTGCATATGTATAGGTGCCCTCATACCCTGATGTTTCAGGGTATCTGCCGGCTGAGTAGAGAAGATGATACGAGTCACAACTATTACGCGCCGTGCTACGCGAGTGCGTCACAGAACTTCTACGCGGAGCGAAATCTGGTGCCGAAGGCAAAGAAAGGTGTCGGGTTTAGGAATATGAGGACCAACAAAACATCGACAATTGTATTGCAGATTATATCAGTGCTCCATTATCAATCTGAGAATAAAGACCCCTGATGAACACAGTCGACAAAGACTGGGGTCCAACTTGGTGATCGGTCCGGTGCTCCCCTGATCACTGCACGTTTCTCGTATCAAGGCTCTTTCGAAATTCAGTCTGATGATGGATGATGATGACGTTATTTTTGACAGCTTAAAAAGTTTGACATTGCACAGGGTTTTCAGAAGTACCCTGTTCGCTTGTCTGATGTTTCAGGCCCAGTTTTTAGAGCATGGTTGCGCCCTTTCAAATCTCTTCTTTTCGGCTTTCGTTGGGACAGCGACGCCACCAAACATTAGAAAGTCGCTTTAAAGGGCTCGGGACACAACCGAAGGAAGCGCAGCAGAGCGCAGTGTTATGCATCGTTGGAAAGCACTGTGACAACATATGTCACGCACAAATGTTAAGCTCCTTAGAGATTTGCTATCTCTTGGTAGAGCGACTTTTCGTTCCAAAAAAAGTGAATTTTTTCACAACTTGAAACGACCGGTGCAGAAACCCCAAATGAGTTGAAAGTCAAGGAACACGCGGATAGGCTTACAACATCTTCTGGATAACTTATAATGAAGACTTCAGTCGCTCAAAGCATTGCTTCACTCGGTGAGGGCGCGAAATGTTCCAAAAATCGGCCACATTTTTCGAAAACACAAGTTTGTCCCTAAATTTTGAGGCCGCGCTTTGTGTTGCAGAAATGAAAATGCGATAGAAAAATAGAGCGTTTTCGAAAGTACCAGAAAATAAGGTTTTTAAATTTTGAAACACTTAGATAGCGGCGTGACAGACCGAAAAAGACCTAAAAATTGCCACTAAACTGCATAGTTGCATTCATTGACGGAAATGTGATGTAAATAAGCCACGTATTGCATTGCATTGGAAACGAGAAAGTCAGATAAACGCACAGTCCAACAATCTAGACGAGTTTCAAGACTTCAAACCCCATGGTCCGGCTGCTGCAGCCATGCCAGCCTGAATAAGATATTTGGCTATAAGTCGTTACTGGTAATTGGTAAAGATTATTGCACAGTTGATAGCATCAAACGATGTAGCTTCAACGTAGCTATCGAACGATATATAACATGCCCATACTATCTCTTACTATGGACAAGAAACGGTCAAAATTACGAAATCGCACACGGTGACGTGACGGTTCATTCCAGAATCGTCAAAAAAGCAATTTTTTAACCTCAGCCCTTAAGCGTAAGAATTTATTGGGGCTTGTTATATATCATTCGAAAGCTACTTCCGAGATACATTGTTTGGTGCTATCACATTTACAATAGCTGTTAACAATAAGCATTTATAGCTGAATATCATATTCAGGTTAGTATGGCTGCTCCGAGAGATCTGTAGACCTTGGGGTCTTCGGACCTTGATAGGTTGTTAAACCAGACGTTTCTCTCATTTTTTTGTTTCGAACCCGATAGAATCTGTAGCATTTGTGTGTCACAATTCTGGCGATGAATGTAACCAACTAATCTAGCGGCAATTTAATGGATTTTTAGGCCTGTCACGGAGCTAACCATGAGTTAAAAAATTTAAAAACCTTATTTTCTGGTACTTTCGACGATGCTCTATTTCCCCATTGCATTCTCATTTTCGCAACGCTAAGCGTGGCCTCAAAATTTAGGGACAAACTTGTGTTCTCGGAAAATAAGGCCGATTTTTGGAACGTTTCGCACCCTCACCGTGTGAAGCAATGCTTTGAGCGACTGAACTTGTGATGGTAAGCTATTCGGAAGCTGTTGTAATCCTATCCACGTGTTACTTGAGCTTCAACTCATTTGGGGTTTCTGCACCGGTCGTTCCAATTTGTGCAAAAATTCATTTTTTTCTGGAACGAAAAGTCGCTTTACCAAGAGATAGCGAATCTCCAAGGAGCTTAAAATTTGTGCGTGACATACGCTGTCAGAATGCTTTCCAACGGTATGTAACAATATGTCCTGCCACCCTTCCTTCGGTTATGTCCCGAGCCCTTTAAAACATCAGGCAAGTGGTGCACGATGAAGTCTGTTTGTGCATTTATCCTGCGCAGAATTTGTCAAAGATTCATTGTGCTATAAAATCAAGAAAAAAATAATCAGGATAACAAGTTATGACATGCTATTAAAAATGATAGTGTACTTTTAAGACACCGGTACATTATGCATAACACTTGACAAAACACAAAAATAGTGATTTTTTGTCAATAAATATTTTTTTGTCAATTTCAGCCGTGTTCACCTCGTTCGAGTTCTCATGCATCAAAGGTGAGAATGATCTGACGACGCGCGTGCGTACGTTCGGCGATTGTCTGCGGCTGTGCGAACGCGAACGACGATTCGAATGTCGATCGGTGGATGTCGACATTGAATCGCCATCGAATCTGATCTGTCGAATGTCGACGGCCACCAGTTCGCATCGTGATCACACCAAACCGTGCTACATCGAACCGATGAAATCGCTGTTCGCTCAACGACGACGTTGAACTGCTGATGTTTCAGAAACCAATGCTTGATTGATATAATGTATAGCTGAATGTCCATATTATTTGGGGTCGTATCGTAAATTTATTCTAAATTCGCTGACGTTCATTGAAATAGTTAATGTCAATGTCTAAACCCGAGCGTTAATCACACATGGTTCTGAAACATTGTGCACAGCTGCCCGGCTGGCTGGCAGCCTACGTGCGTGTGTCTGCACGCCCGAATGTTTCAAAAGTTGATTTTCGGGTTCAGAACTTTGACTTGACATTAACTATGGGGCGTTTTTCACTGAACGGCGTTAAATCGTTTATGCCCTTTCCCTGGACTCTAAGGTCATATTGACTCTTGTTTTTAATAACGAGTATAAATTTTGAGGACAAAAGTGCACGGCGCAGAGAGTATTCATGCTTTGGAGTATTCTTGGTCGAAACCACAACCCAGCCCACCGCGTGTTATGCGGCGTAGCGTTGTAAAATTATTCAACGGATTGGATTTAACACTTTCCTCATGAAGAAATTTTGCTCGTCCGTGTTCGAACCGAACGAGTATTATGCGTATGTAACACCACCTTGAGTTCGCGACCAGATTTAAAACTTCCAAACTTCCATTGAATGTACGCGTACGAACTTGCCTCCCGTGCTCTCGAAGCACGCCTTCACACCTCAAAGCACAAACACACACACAGTATTTCGATTAATGTATTATGTTTGAACTGCGCAATGTTGTTTGTTAGCCCTACTTCTTGCAGTTGAAAGGTCTCTGAAACTGTACGACTTCGATGATTACCCTTGAAGCCATACAAATTCTTGGTCGCCTGATCAGATATTAACTACTGTATATCAGGTGGTGACTAATAAATCGAAGGCTGCATACCTCTTTTATCCGAAACTAAGCAAATTCGGATTACTGTACTGCCTTCTAAGTAAATGAGGTAGAGTTACAGTAGTCTTAAGCCCTAACTGTACATATACTTCGTTCTCTCGCGCAACACGAAACAAATTTTCGTGCGCTGATTGCCTGGTGCGCGCCTGCGAACCAATCAGCGTGGGAAGATTTGTTTTATGTTGCGGAGAGAACGAAGTATAGTTAGGCCTTTAGGTTATTAGGCTGGTTATTATTTACGTCATAAAGTTCCGCCGTGATCTTTATCTTTGTTTGCAGTGAGGCAAACAAGAGCTAATCCTTAACTGGGATGCAGAGCCCATTCTTTGAATTAAGGAAATTGCAATGTTGAGGAAGTTTTGCAAACGCGGAACAAAAACTGACACTTCCAGTGCACTTTCAGACATGGCTAAACGAAGTTATTGCCAGAGTGAAACAACTTGATGGACCGTATTTCACACTGGGTAGCTGGGTAACTTAATATGAAAAACATAAACTTCGCACTACACGTAAAATACCCACAATATGGGAGATTGTATCCCGCCATACTCACGTGTGGTCAATATCGGCAGCGGGTGCCAGAGCTCTTAAACCAAATGTTTCACAAACCATCGAAAATCGCTCCTTTTTGCTGTTTTTACACAAATGAATTGTCTTGGCTGAAGCAGTCAGTTGGTAAACGAATGTATGCAACAATGTCGAACCAAGTTAGGAACGGAAGCAAAACATACGGTGGACCCCTTGGAAACGGTATTGTTGAAACCACAGGTGTTGCTTCACTTCCTTGATTTCGTTCGACATTATTCGTCCAGTAGAACATGTGCGGTATTCGCGTGCAGACTATGCCCCATTGTTATTTTGTTGATTCCCATATCTTACTGGTCAAACTCTTGTGTTAGAGGTATCCGTTTTATATTCGAAACAAACCATGTCCCACTGTTTTGCCCACGATAGCCCGGCATTTCTTCGTGCTTGCCGTCAAATGATTGTCATCATCACTAATGGGCTGATAAGCCCTCTTGCAACACAGAGATATTGCTAGACCTAGAAAATTCTAGTAAAACGGAAGTACTTGGTATATAAATCTATCTGAAAGTCAAGTCCGATCATAAGTCGCCACCAGTTTTATGCATGACTGTTTATTTTCAAGCTTTCATGGACTCCCACAGAGACTAGAGTGACTTCAGTCTGTATTCCGACCGGATCTGCGTAAGTTTTTATTCATTTATTTTTAACGTTCCCATTTCAGCCCAATTGCGACCGACTAATTTGCTCTCAGTTTCACTCCCGAAAGAAATCAATCTCAAAACGCATACAAGATGCATTACCAGAAAGTGGCTGTCATTCTGGTGTTTGGTGCTGTCTTGCTGTTTGGCCCGGCTGAGGTCGCTGCGGCACCACCGGCCATGGCCTTTGGCCCGGCGGCTTGGAAGAATTCCATGATGTACATGCTGTCCAACGGCAATGCGTTTCGTGCGGTTAGTTTTTAATGTTCTTGCACTCGTTCTATGACGCGTCAATATTCAAGCTTATATATACATTTTTTTCAGCATCCCGGTGGAAACTTGAACAAACGTACGATGATCTATGATCTGATGTACCCGAAGGGATGGGGAGCGGCATAAATGGAATGTGATTAATTATGAACAGAAACAATTTTGAAACATAAAACTAATCATTCCCTAAGACGTAGAATATTAGGTCGCGCCGGTACGTTGCGCTTGTTCTCAGTCGGCTCAAGCCCATGGTTGGTCTAAATGTAGGCCTAAGCCTAAGCCCAAGCCTGACCTGCCGCTAGGCGCGAGCTAATCTGGCACCAAATTGTACTTGATGTGATGAGCATACATACATCATAATGCATAGGTTGTTTTCTATGAATTCCTGATTTATTATAAACAGGATTTACAATAAACAAGAATTCCGTTGAAATTGACAGTGTTTGATTCGACTCTTGGCGCATTGCAGGTGTACCTGTGCACTACAGTTGCTTGTGTTATATCATAGAGCATCAAATTAGCTCTCAAGGGCTTGTCCTTTCCGAAATGACACGTCGTTTTGATGGTGCATTTTTGCGTGTCGAACATTCAATCATTCCCCCATCCACGCAAGATTGTGGAGCGCACACGCATACCAACACACATTATTATACGTCATGGCGGTACAGTACGGTATTGGTTGCACAATGACTTTATAAGAATTGGTCAAATTTTTTTCCTGAATCGTAAAGAGGGAAAGTGACGGGGTGGTGACGTTGCGTTTCGCAATCGCACACAAAGCATGTAGTAAAGAGAATGTTTCAGACCTGCGCCAACGTGATTGATCTGCTGGATTTTTTTCAGGTGAAAATGTTTTGTGAGAATAACAAATAGCACAGTGGTTAAAGGGGCCGCGACATCATTATTTTTCACGATGCACCACTGATTTTATGTCAGAAATTGAAAGACGACATCCGAAGGAACATGTCTTACAAAGACAACAACATTAACCCGCGCTGTTTTCAGCATGAAAATCACCCCTGAACATCGAATGTCAGGAACAAAAGTCAGCTTGCTGTAGTCGCTCGGCTGCTTGAAAATCAGGCATCGAGCTCAAAAAATTATGATATGGACTCGGTGCTTATGTAATGTCTGCGAAACATTTTTCCGGCAACCAGCTCCAAGCACCTGTCGACGTTGCAATTTCTGTGGCAGCTGAAATGTTTCGCAAATATTACATAAGCGCCGAGTCCATATCATAATTTTTTGAGCTCGATGCCTAATCTTCAAGCGGCCGAGCGACTACAGCAAACTAACTTTTGTTCCAGACATTCGACGTTCGGGGGTGATTTTCATGCGGAAAACAGCGCGGGTCAATGTTGTTGTCTTTGTAAGACATGTTCCTTCGGATGCCGTCTTTCAATTTCTGACATAAAATCAGGCGGTGTATCGTGAAAAACAATAATGTCGCGCCCCCTTTAAGAGTGACTGAACGTGAAAATCAGGATAGATTTGATAAATTCTTATATGGTCATTGTGCGACCAATACACGGTGGAGATAATTTAACATAATTTGCCGTGTTGATATATGTATGTAGATAGATTTTAGATCTGTGACCGCTTGTATGCAATACGATTGAATTTGAGTCTCTAATCGCACGATGCAGACAGGCCGTGGCCAAATGTTGATGCACAGGCCCAGTAACGGACGTGAAGATTTCGCTAATTTGTCTAAAACTATGTATAGTCCAGCCACGCGCTCATGAGACGACTTTTTTAGGGCGCCCTTAGTCATAGTGGAAAATGGAAATGGAAATGCAAAAAATAATCTATGTCCAAGTTTTTCATTTCCATTTCCAATATGACTAAGGGCATACTGGAAATGGAAAATGGAAATGAAATAAAACATTTACTGCAGCAGCCATGTTTTGACATGTGACAAAAACATTTTCTGTTCTACTCAATTCTCGGCCGCTGATTGGTCAAATTTCACACAGAAAATGTTTTGTTTCATTTCCATTTTCCATTTCCAGTATGCCCTTAGTCATATTGGAAATGGAAATGGGAAACTTGGACATAGAATATTTTTTGCATTTCCATTTCCATTTTCCACTAAGACTAAGGGCGCCCTTAAAGCTTGCTTGGCCAGGTTCAAAAATGCTCCGGCTACACGGGTTTTCGCAAACAAAAGAAAGAGATTGGGCCGAGAGACATGATGACAAGTTCCAGCTGGCTGACCTCAATTTGTTGCGTGCTTACGCGAACAGCAACGTTGTTCAGCACACAAATGTTTTGGGAGTCAAAAGGGAATTTACGCACCGAGGTGGAGAGCGTGTTTCTAAAAAAATACGTGCGTTTCTCTTTCTTTCATTTCCGAAATACGTGGAACCTGAACATTATTGGATCCGCACAAGCCAACTTCAAAAAAAGTCGTCTCATGAGCTCGTGGCTGGACTATACACAGGCCAATCTTAGAGTGTACATTCTTTTCAGATTTATTTATTTTTATTTGAGTTTTTGCACCTCCAGTGCCAGGTGAATGCAAACGCCCGCAGGCAATGTAGCAAATCCTGTTAGAAAAACATGAAAATCTAACGTGAATTGAAATCACAGGTTAACGATGTACATGTATAAATAAGCAAAGTACAGTCGTATTGTCCAGTAAATACTGAATTGTTACAGAAGTTGCATACATAACATTTCGGAACATGATCGTGCAGATCAACCAGAACTTTCCATGACTCATTTGAATGGTGTGTTGGTGGTCAAGGCCTGGAACTTTAAGAACTCAGATATGTACAGTGATAACATCGATGAAGTTGATGGTACATGATGAATTTCTGGACCAACCTGTTATCGAGGGGGTGGGAATTACCGTACGTCCAAGTTCAGTGAGAGTGGTCAACTGTACAGCTGTGACTCGATGACAGCTAAATATCAAGGTCTGAAATTGTATTATTGTTTATTGATGTCAGGTTATTTAGAACATGGTCAAACAGCTCCTTCGAAAGAACGGTTTTCTTGAATTTGGAATAGGGAAGGTCGATCACAGCCTGTGGCAGTGCGTTGAACATCAGTGCTGTTGAATACATGGCACTTTGCTGGTATCGCGTCGTGTTCGGCTTGTCCAATTTGATCGATTTCGTGTGGTTGGTTCGTGCGCTGGCTCGGGTCTCACATTCACTCAGAAGAGTGAACAGCTCGGGCAGACTAAATCTGATTCCATTAACGTATTGATAGACTGTACAAAGTCTGATTGCGAATACTTGTCTGTGGAATGGGAGCAACCCAACAGCCTTGAGCAAATCATGGTATGACGTATCACGTTGCCAGTTATTCAGGATAGCCCTACAAGCAAACTTTTGGGTGCGCTCAATTGTGATTTTGTCACATTTTCTGATTGGATAGCTTGAGCTGCAACCATAGAGCATTACGGATTGCAACAGAGATACATACAGGCATTTCAGACTATTTATTGGCACACTGCCACGGAAGGCTCTAGTCAGGAACCCAATGGTCTTTTTTACCTTAGCGCTTACTTTGTGACAATGCAGATTGTAGTTCAGGTGTTCATCGACCAGTATGCCCAAGTATTTGTATGAATTAACTTGTTCAATATTTGCACTGTTTATAACAATATTCACAGTGGGCCTGGTTGAGTGCATGCGTCGGAACACAACGAGTTTGGTTTTTTTTTCATTCACTTTCAGCATTTTA
>JASAMV010000269.1:0-16399 GCA_030248065.1 Rhynchonema sp. JSB1_4
ACGGTGATAATCATTATCCGCTCGAAGAGCCTTATGGACCACAAGCTCTATGTTTTCGACTTGGGCGTCAATTTCTGATAGTCTTTTTGCCGACATCATGTAAAACACCAGCAGTGATAACTCAAACACGTCCTCATGCGGACCTCGCTGACATTTCACGGCACAAATCATTTTTTACCGTGACCAAAGGTCTCCAAAAATTTAATTGTCGCATTTATGCTTTAATTCAGGCTTAAACTTAGGTTTTTTCAGGAAATGTACACATCGGCCGACCCGGGCAAAGAGTACAGTATGTTGACGGAGGAGGAGAAGAAAGTGATGGAGGAGCCATTGCAGCCGGGCGTGATCTCGCGTCACGTCACCACCAAATACTACAAAAAGTCGACGTTTGCCAATCAGAGCACCACATCGTCCGCCCAGCCCATCGGCAGTTTGAGTCCACGACTCGCCATCGAGGCACCCATCAAGACCGGAGAGATCGGACCCGGCATTTCGCAGTTTTAGATTGTCGGGCCTTAAATCTTGTTGAATTGGGTTGAATTCTCGAAACCGCTGCCAGAATGTGAACATGGTCGAGCACAGCAATAATATTTTGACCACCTCACAAAGCTTGTACGGCTTACAGGGCGGTCGTTTTCGAGAATTTGGACCATCATTGTGATTCACTCTCAGCAGTTGGGGCTGACTGGTGGCAAACGGATAGCAAACCCACATGCCGATTCATACAAAAACAGTATACCACAGAAATTTTTTGAATCTCGTCTTTTTTATTTTTATTGCTGTTGTTTTTTTGCATAATTTTTGACGTGTTACTCAATTCGCATTTTAGCGTGTCTTGTGCGGTGTCAATTTTAATGCGCAAATTTCTATTGGATTTCAATCCAGATTGCAGACGGTGCTGAGAAAGAGCTCAAGAGCCTGCCTCGCGATTTTTTGTTTCTATGGGTTTTGTATGTGTTGCGTGTGGTTTTATTGCTTTTATTTGACTGTTTTCGAACGAAAATTGTGATTTTTTGGAAAGATGGAAGTATACGTTGCTACGCTTATTCTGCCAAAGTTTATGCTCACTGCATAGAAAATATATGCTTGAAAATACATTACATAATCGAAAACTGGAGTCAATGTTCTTATTTTCATATAAGAAAACAAAGAGAATATGAACCTGTAAACTTTTGGCTCAACTTCCCCGGTGGTTATGCAGATTCCCTATAGTTTTTTCTTTAAATGCTATTAATTATATTATACTTCTACACGCTACGGTACTAAGACGCATACGCTGTTGCAATGAATATGTTCGTGTTCTATGCTATTTTGTACATGCCGCACTGAACTTGTGCAGATTTGTGCACAATTTTAACCACCGGCGAAAGCACATTATGAATGGGTGGATTTTATTTCACTATGGAGTGTTAGATTGTGTTTTTTAGCTTTACACACCACTAGATGGTGCGAATAAAAGTGTGACCTTCTGCGCTTGATCTCTTGTTTTCGTTGATACACAGGCACCTGCACACGCACATGCATAGTGAGCCCGAAGTTGAAGTGAAAATCACACGTTCAAGAAAATTTGTCCAAGTGCGCAGGCTCAACTGGTTCGTCGAAATATGATTTGGCGATGTACACCGATGCATTCGATTGCGCCCCACTACAGTCCACCTCTTAGTGACATAGACATAGGACCTGGTCGCTTTTGTCGCAATGAAGAATTTCCACCAACAGTATTTACAGGATGTTTACACAGGATATTGGTCGCACAATTACTTTATAAGAATTGGTCAAATTTTTTTCCTGAATCGTAAAGCAGGAAAGTGACGGGGCAGTGACGTTGCGTTGCGCAATCACACACAAAGAATATGCAGTCACCAAAACGTTTCAGACCCGCAGCAACGTGGGTGCTCTGCTAGATTATTTTCAGATGAAAATGTTTTGTGAGAATTACAAATAGCGCAGTGGTTAAGAGTGACTGAACCTGAAAATCAGGATTGATTTGACGAATTCTTATATGATCATTGTGCGACCAATGCAATTTGGATGTGACAAGACTTTTGCTGAATCTACCATGGTATAACAGTTCGTTTTGTGGCTCATGCATGTGCATAGTGCCACCTCGGCTCAGACGCAAAATTGCAGAAACAACACCCCGATACAATGTACTAACGACAGAAAAAGTCTGGCGCTTGAGCTGGAGGGATCTACTGTACATTTTCTTTCATTTTATTGTTGTTGCTGGACCATTTTTTTGGTGCTTGACCCTTGGTCACATTTTGTCACTTCAAGGAGAGAGGTTCAGCAGTGGACTCACATGAGTTTCCCCAATCGTCACCCTGCCCGGTGAATACGACTGTGAGGGCCCGATGTAGAGAACCAGAATCGATGTTGTGGAAATCGACTTCGATTGCCACGTGCTCCCGAGCAACTGCAAACCAAACAATTGCTACAGCAACGAGGACTGTCTGACTGTTGGCTGGCGTAACAAAAACGGTGTGGTGCGACTGATATTGGGTGATATTTTCGAAACGGTGTAAAGGTGAGTTGGGCGTAAAGGTCGGTGTAAGCTCAATCGAAAGCTCGGTCGGTGTCAGCTCGGTGTAAACATGAAATATTGCCTGCTGTTAACGTGGAATGTTTCATGTTTACACCGAGCTGACACCGACCGAGCTTTCGACCGAGCTTACACCGACCTTTACACCCAACTGAGCTTTACACCGTTTCGAAAATGCCACCCATAGGCTGTCACGGTCCGCTTCTTTATGGCGCAATCTGCGAGTGAGTGCACCGGGGGTGGACGACCAGATCAACCATTGTCGTGGTAATCGTGTTCATGTCTTAGTGCAAAAAAAAACCGATCGTATGGTGACTCCAAGGGAAGGCGCGTCCGAAACACAGCACACACTCTTGTGTGACCATCCACACCCTGGAGATGCACATTGTATCATATTCAAGGCGTATCATGCGCTGGACTTGGTGATCGATCGACCGGTCAAAGCTATGCGATTACGATCGTATTTGTACAGATAGTACTAATGCTGGCGTTAATGTGTTGCAATTCGTATGTTGTAACATTTCACAGCTTCGAAACTGCGAGCACAGAAATTATACATTGCGCAGCTGGTATCGGGCACTCAAAAACTGCTTTGGCGCGTACCGTTTGAACTTATACAAAAGGCAGCAGAAACAATTTCCAGCCGCTAATGCGCGTATTCCATTATGCACTAGCTAACCTCGGCCGCACGGTTACCAGCTTTCTGCATCAAAAACGCAACATTTCACGAGCACACGCAAAGAAATACACGTATGTAGCTGACAGCTTTGTTTTAGCATACCAGAAATGTATAGTATTGTTTAGTTCCAAAGTTTGGAGATATAGGGGCACAAGTAAACGTTCCGCAATGGTACAAATGTGCCCCTTGGTAAGCGCCCATCTTGTGATTTTCGTTGAGCGTTAACTGTGTTGAATAAGTAACTGCAGCCCACGGCCACCTGGAACAGTGTGTGAACGGCCACTTTTCGGCGCTGCATGGTCCTATACCCAACAGTATTATGCAGCCAGGCCGCCCACTGTACCAGTGCCCACATACCCAAGGTTCCAATGTGTTGACTAGCGGTGCTTTGTAGACACTCGCTATTCACCGACAGCTAAAACTTTGCCGCGAATATTTATTAGTTGTATTGTGGCACGTCCCAATAGCGCTCCATAGCTCGATGCTCTGTGCACTTTTCAGCTTCTAAGCCAACTAGTGCTGTTGCGTTGCTTCTGTTTGGGCCCTGGCTATGGGGTGTTATGTATAGGAAGCAACGAACAACAACTTGTAAAGCAGAATGACTCCCGTGTGCGCATATCGAAAAAGTTTTCGAACGAAAATGAGCAGCATTCTCGCGGACTTCTGTGCGTTTGGCGATGTGTGTGTGCCTGCTATCAGAACGTGTACACCAGCGCCAGTACATTAGGAACCTTGCATTGCTCGCGCGAAAAGTAACGGTAGAAAAAACTGTTTCTGAATGTATGAATGCACTGGTCCCGCGACTTCAAGGCGTTTTGGGCTCTGCTGAAGAAAAATATTGCGCACCTGCACTTTTGTTCGCCATAAGTTTGTCCTATGGGCTACCAGTCAGTGGGATCCACCCAATGAACGGTTCGCTGGCTTTTGGTATGCACAACATCCTGCAGATTAGACAGACAAGTTGTTCGCTTGTTCAGTTTTCAAAAATTTCGACCCGAAATTTTTTAATGTCCTTGGTTTTTGGGGCTGGTTCTGAATCCCGGGCGTTGCTCGCGTTTTTCTGGAAGGTTCCCGTGACCTTTTATGAATGATTTCAGATTGCCTACAATCGCTGGGCCCAAGGGGTAATTAAACTTAGGATATTCAATTAGGCATTAGTATTTATTGAAATTGGAATTTGTATTGAAAAATCGATAAAATATGGCCGAAACGGTGACGGTGCGAATGAGTCGTAGTGACACGGGCACACCATGGGGATTCCAGCTGCACGGCGGTACGGACTACAACTCGCCTCTCACGATTGGAAATGTGCGTTTTACTGCCAGTTTTTGTTGTTTTAAGATGAGTTCGCAGTTTCGCATTCATACTCGGCAAAAACAAAGTGCAGAAAAACGAAATTCCCTTAAAACACAATGATTGAGTGACAGGTCTGGAGAAAGTTCTGCTATTTCGCGATGGATCGGCATTGTGAAACGTTTTAGGCCATTTTTGTCTCATAGTGAGGTTTCGTCACCCCAAGCCCAGCTGTGTCAGCTTTTTGCACATAATTCCTGGTGCTGGATCAGCGTATATACAGAGCTTTGCCAAGCCTTGCATGAGAGTGAGAAAATCATGGATGCCAAAACTTCTTTATACTGTTCCTGTGGTCCACAAATTCGGTGATGTTATAATAATGCACATTTTGAAAGCCGCGCAAAAGTTCGTATCATTCTATCACCGATGAGTGTCAACCACATTCCAATCAGCCAAAATCTTCACTCAATGCAGATCATCCACGGCAGTCTAGCCGAGCGTGCCGGTCTCAAGTCGGGTGACACGATTACGACATTGTGTGGTCGCAGTGCTGCCAGCATGGCACATAGGGATGCACAGGATACGATCATGTCCAGTGGCAATAGTGTCGACCTAATTGTTAACAGGTGGGTAAGGAGGGATGCATTTTTGAGTCACGCTGTGCCAAATTTTAACTGTTCAAGTTACATCACCAACTGAACTTAACTTCATGGAGCGTTTTGTCTCAAGAATATACAGCAGATAAAAAAGACAAAATGCGACACATTGTTTTTCAATTCCATGCCGCTTGTGCTTTTGGTCCAGGGCTGTTTGAACTTAAGTTCCTAGTCTATTATTATTGGTAAAGACAATTTCACGGTCACTGCTCGGAGAGCCAGTTCGACCCACATAAAACAACGTTTTACACGTGTTCACATCATTTGTACAAGAAATTTTCCGGATAAGACTTTACGCACCTAACAATTATCAAATGTCCGTTTTATGCCCCTGTTACCATGAAAGGGAAATTTATCACATCAGCACAGACAGCCAGGGCGCGTGTCCGACACAGTTTATGCACTCGTGTGCATGTGCACTGCACAGTTACCTGGACACGTTATGCTCGTTTGACCAACTTTCGATCACAAAACTGACCATTGCGTGACTATATTGTGACCCACTTCAGTAGCCCTTGTTTTATATGCATTAGGTGTCGCGTTATTCTGAGCCAGCGCTGTTCTAGAAGTGTCCGGTGCATCGAAAATTGTAACCTTTGTTTGAAATTCTCAACATAATAATTTTTCGAACGGGCACATCGGCTTATTAATTGAAAAATGTCCACAGTGTTCGCACCGCGGCCGTTTCAACGGTAAGCAAACAGTCGGCTTTTTCTATAAACCGTCAAATTTCTGTCAATCTGGGGTTTTACGTCTTATTTTTTAGTGAAAAATTGACTTTCGCACAAATTATAGCTTTTTGCTCAATAACCAGTCTGTATGGTGCGCCGAAAGTGTAAACATCAGTTATTGCTGCAGACTTGCATAGCTTCGAAAGCTGACATTTTGCAAACTTTTGAAGTCGCTCAAAACCGGTTGACCTTTAGGTATATAGTTGAGCATTCGTTTAGCAAAGGTTGTGGTGAGGTTATACCTACATAGATTGAAGCAGCGCACTGCACAGGTGTTTTATTGTGGTGTGTGGAAAAAGCTGACACCCTTGAAGTCAAGCCGGCACACCTAAAGCCAAAAAACCGTCGTTTTTGGCCAAGGAGTTTGTTGAAGAAGATTTCAGCTGACTTGCTGGACAAACAGATCCGTTCATTAAACCTTGCACATGTAAGTTGCCACATCTTTTGTGAAACATCACCCACACTTGCCTGTTGTAGACACGGTGGTGGAGGTCGTATTTGGACGCCCAGTTACACGCCCGTTGATAGTGGCACGACCGTGTCCAAGTTCCAACACACGGTGCACGCAGACAGTGAACAACAACATCAACAATTGAACGTGGACACGGGCTCGCCCAAAGTCAAGGTCTCATTGGAACACACCAATCAGGTAATTAAACGGAAAACATCCCTCGGGCTCTTGTGCGATGACTCAGGTCCGCCCACTCAGGCTCTGTGAATTTATAGGTCGGCTGGAGCATGTTATAAGCCAAACTATAAATGGGTCAAACTTGCTGGGTCTGAAAAACTGGGCCGAGAAAGATCGGGCCTGAACAGTAGTACAGCTGGCACGGTTCGTGCATTCCGCACTGGTACAGTGCTTGCCAGTGGACACTCGCAGATGGAAGATTAAATCTCGAGTTAGAGCCAAGCCTTACACAGGGGGTTTGGGCTTTGTGGGCTCCAATCGTGCAGATCTGAGCTCAGTCCAGCAGCAGGCTAGACTGGGTGGGCCCGGCCACCATGCCCTGTGCATTGATCGCACTACGCAAAGCGTTATGCGTGCCACAAGCACACCCAATGAATAGCCAAGCCTTAGTACCCTCAGTCTTCAGTGGACTGTATTTGTTTGTATTTGCAGTCAGCGCCGATCCCCGGTTACAATCGTGCAGCGCAACCGTACAGCCAATCAGCCAGCGTGCAACATCTGCAGTACAACTCACCCGCTGGACTGTACTCACAGAAGGCGGCTGTCGACGAATACTTACGATCGACGGGAGGCTGTTTTGGCACCGAGTCTGTGTTTTCATTGGAATACTTTGCTACATATGTTGTATTCTTTCTTAACTAGGTATGAAAACACACCACATGCACAATATCGTACATTCCGCAGCATTTCATTCTGAGTAATTGATGCCGGACACTGTCGGAACCCAATAATATCTCAGATCCGATAGAAACTGTCCAGACTATAAATTCAGTCTCATATTTTCTTGCAGTCCCTCACTGAGCAAGCCCGCACCAGCACCGGGCAATCTTGCCGCATCACACACACTGGCGTTGGTGCATGAAGAGGACCAACAACGGGCACGTAGTCCGGTGCCCCCGCCCCAAGTGCCCCATCAAGTGATCAACGCGGAACCGTTTGCGGCGGGCCGACCCGAGACGCTGCATCATACAACTGGTGACGAACAAAGCTCGAGCTTCAAACGACTCACGCACGCACTGCATGCTGAGTGTGAGTGGTGCTGGTTGATGTTGATGTTTCACAGCGGCTGGTAGACACACTTTACATGCATGGTCGGGTGTGGTCGGTGGTGCCAAATGGGTTGCGTCCATCTTGCGACTTTGTTGCTTCTGTGATTTTTACTAGCGTAAATGTTGATCGCTTTGAGCTGTGAGAAGCTAAGACGCTGGCCGAAATCACGGAAACAACGAGATCACAATTTTAATACACTGTATGACCCAACCCATGTTGGACCCACACGGCCACGACCACACCTGCTACGCCAGCAAAGTGTATACCGGCCTACATTCTGGTGCTGGGTAGTGGTTGTCTGTGGTATCAATAGAGGAGATGTTGTGATATGTGGATGTGTGTTCGTGCAAGCTATATGTCCGGTTTATCGTGACAGTTCAGTGAATGAATGGCTGCATCTACTGTAAAGAAAAGGTGTTTTCGATCATGTCACTATAAATGGGTACTGAAAATTTTTAGAGTAATAAGGACCTGATTGCGTGACCAGTGTAACACAAAAGCTTGCCGACGAATGGATTCATACTAATTCAAGGAATGTTGTTTCTCTTTCAGTGACGTTTAAAGAACTGTCAGAGCTTGAGCGGTTACATAGAATACGAACTCACCACAGTAAGAGCTACCACCGTAGTCCGGCGCTCAGCATTTTTGTCCCATCATAAGCTGCAAAGATGACGAAAAAGAAGTCCGACCGGCGTCAAATTTGGAACCTGTCGTTTCTTGCAGCGCAGTTATATTTTATCTCTGCTAAGCTTTCCTGACTAGTGCGAGCATATCGTGCAATTGCCAAATTTTACATCGGTCTTGCTCGGCTTGAAGGTCCTAAACGTCGCTCCTGTACTTTCCTGATGATGCATTACGCATGATGTTTTGGAGCTTAGAATAGTCCCATTTTTGTCAGCGAACTTTCGCATAAGTTTCGTTGCAATTGCAAACCTCAAATTTTGTTCAATTCTTGTCAAATTCTTTCCAATTTATGCATGGTTTGATTGTCTCTACCTTATCCCACATTTGATTTGTATCCTGCATGAAACATCGTCCGCCTTTTAGCACCGGCGAAAGCAGACAGAAGCGGCTGTGGTTTGGATGCCAAAACGACGGACATGGTAAAATTAAAGGACAGCGCCCGACTTCAGTTCAAAGATCAACGCGTTTTGAAAAAACTTCGCGCCAAAAACGGCGAGTCGATCAGTCAGGCAATCCGAAAGCTGGAACAACTACAGAGCTGTATGCTTGCAGAGTTTCATCCGTGTTCTTTTTCAGTTCGATTTTATGTGTTTTGGTGCGGCATGCTGAGTTTTGCATGTTGCCACGTTATCGAACGTGTACATTTTCCCACCCAAACCTCAAAGCAGTTTAGATTCAGAACAGATAGTTTTGGGGCATCCGTTATCCAGGCTTGTGTGAAGCAGCCTTGTAGTGTAGGTAACGTTTGTGGGCACCAATGAAAAGCATCACCTCAGCCTGTTCCAAAATTCCAAAGACAGCTTTCAAATCGCATTTGTGGTTAGCGATCGTTGTTATCTTCAAAGGTTTGATGAAGACCTTACCATTTATATGGAAGTGGATCGCAAATCACAAAATCAAACATTTCACATGCGGGTAAAAATTCATCTTTTATCCAGGACATCCATATTTTACAGCCGAGTTCTCGAGACCGGAGCGCCACGAGCCGCCGCAGGGTGGAGCCCCAATATGCGACCACTGTGGACGGGGCATAATGTGCGTTCATTGCATCATTGTTTATTTTTATTGTTTTATTCCTTTTTTGATTGTTTCATAATTTAGCAGCTGAAACGTTCGAACAGAATTTGTGTGAAAATGGAATTAATGCATGAAAAACTTTTTCCAGTGGCGTTTTCTGCAATGCCGGTGGCAAGACGTTGCACGCCGATTGTTTCAAATGCAGCACTTGTGGCTCGTCGCTCAAAAACACCGGATTCTTCAATATCGGAGGTAAACTTACCGTATAAATCTTTTGGGCGATTAGTGTAAAGTAAGGCATGGCCTTGCGAATTCAGGCAAACTGTACTGCGAAATTCACGCCGCTCAACGACAGCAGAATTTGTTTGGCGCACGCCCGCCACCACCACCGGACACTTACATGTTGGTTCTAATGTTTTTACAACAATTTAAAAAGTTATGAAAATTTTGGTCTTTCTGCTAGTTTTGCAATGAAATTGCTCGAAAGTTGCACGAAAATTGTTTTCTTCACACAGGCCGAAGGCCCCGCCGATTGAGCGCCCCTTGCGCAGTAGCTCGCCACCAAAAGGATTGTAAGTTGCCTCTTTATGAGTTTCTTCGTACCTACAAACCTGTGGATACACAGGTACACAGGGATATGAAAAGCCCCAAACAGCTGTGTTTAACCAAGATCAACACGGTTCAGTAGTCAATGATAAGAGACGCGGCAAAGCACTGAATTGACTTGCATTTGTTTACATATCGTCGTGTGTGCATTGTGAATCTCGTTCAGTAGGTTATGTACGTCTGCCGTGCTTTTCTGCACCAGAAACACACTTATGTATACTTGGTACAAAATGTTTCTCACTAAACGCCACTATGACCTAGAGCACTTGTGGATGGCGGTGTGGAATGATAGTGAAAAGAAGCCTTCAGTCATAGAAGTCGCAAAATTATGGTAAAGAAAACTCTGTCTGAATAATCTATATTTTAAGCTACCAGCCCGAGATTCTCAAGCCCGGCCCGGTGTCCCCGCGGTCCGCCTACCCGCATCGACACGCTGGGCCAATTTCGCCGGGACTTCGAGGTAAAAACCACAAACTTATATCTCTTGTCACTGGTATTCTGGCCATTTTTTACGTCTCTCTGGACTGGACCGTTTTGATTTTCTTCTCGTCACTTTCTCTCTCATTTCTCCTCATTCCCAATCGCAGGAGTCCCAGTTGGTCAACACCAGTTTGGTCAGGACTTCAGTCACTCTTCAATGTCCTCCTACTCGTTCAGACAGGAGAGTCGCGGTGCTCCGGCCCCGTTCGTGCCTGCGCCAGGTATGTATATGTGAAACATCGGCTAGCTTCTCTTTGAGTTAATTGTGGCATTTGTGTCCGGGTGTCCCTGGGTTTTGTGCTGAGTCCGAATGTTTTCAGTTTGCACGCTGTCTTTGTGCTTCTAGACTTGTCCGAGTTCGATATCGTTCAGTTTCAACATCACTGTAATTTCATTTTCAAGTCAGTTCACCCACATATACAGAGCCCTACTTCTGCCCGAATCGTGTGCAGTTCGCTTGGCCGCCAGCCAAGGCCGAGCATGCAGTGGTGCCTTGTTGGCCGGTTGGTGAGGCAGCAGCCAGTTCATCGATCCCTTCTGGCGCGACCGCTGTTTGGATGACTGCATTGTCGAAGCAGAAGGATCTTCCATCGGAGCAACCCGATCCCAGACATGCGCAGACGCATGCCGATGCCTATCAGCAACGCATCAATCAACTCAGATATGAACGATATTACCGACAGAAGTTCACTGAACAGCAAGGCCAGGATCCTGATTCTGCAAGGTCACCCGTGACCAGTCCCAGACCACAAGTCACTGTGCAACCGACCCAACCGCAACAATTGACCTCGTTGCACACGGTGGCCAGTCAACATCAACCGACACAGATATTTTCGTCAAAGTCACCACGCAATTCCCTTGATGGTCAGGGTTCAGCACCACGACCGGCACCGTTGGTGCAATTGGCCGTACTCCAACCTGAACAAGAACGAGAACCGGAACCAGAACTGGAACTGGATCCGGAACACCTCAATTATCTGTCGACCATATCCGAAGAGCCGAGCTCCATGGAAGACATCCGATCGCCGATTCCTGGTCTGAAACCGCTGAGTGCGTCCCTGAAGGAGCAAGGCCACTCGTTGCCTGAACTGAATGAACTGGACGATGTGTTGGACATGCAGTTGCCCAAGCCGGCATCGCAGGAGGACATGAAACATCACAACGCAGAGGAAGGGGACGAGAAACGACTGCAGCACAACCTGTCGGAATCACAGGACGATCTGTCGCATTTGCAAGAAGAACAGACGGATGTACAACGTGAGATATTGGAAGCTATCGAACAACAACAACAACAGCAACAACAACAACAACAAGAAGAAAAACAACAACAACAACAACAACAACAACAGCAACAACAACAGCAACAACAACAACAACAACAACAACAGAGCGTATTCGACGATCCATCCTTACAAGAGTTCGCCAGTCACCTGGCCGATCAAGCCCTGAGCACAGCGCAATACCAGGCAGAACTCGATGACACAGTGACAATGTTTGAACGGCTGGCAACAGAATTTGCAGTCGAAGCCGCAAGACTGGAACAAGTAATGCAACGAGAACAAGCAGTTGCTGATGTCGTCGATCCCATCATTGAGGAAGACCCGGCTCTCCTCAAGGCTGAAGAGCTTTTGAGGTCTGAGGATGCGGGGCGTACCGCAGTCAGCCCAGATCACCTGGCGTATGACGATGACATGATGGTGGTGGAGTATCCGGGTATTTTTGGTTGTTTGTCTGTTTTTTTTTACTTTGTCTCTCAGTTCGTTACTTTGTGCAGTGCATGTCCGTGTTTTCGGCTTGTTTTGAATAAGTTTAGTTTACGTCCAGTGTTTATGAGCATGGCGTGACTCATCGGCTTTTGTTTTGGCTGGCTCAGCATGTACTGCGCTCTGGGCGCACACCAGGCGTTGTCAGGTACATACCGAAACTATGCGTCAGTCTGAATGATAAGAGTGTGTACCTTTGCACCAACACACGGGGCTCAGATCAATGAAGTGACGAATGCACAAGTTTGCAACCACTGGACCATGGTTTTTTTTCAGCTCCGATCGTGCAAGCACCAGCCGCACCCCCTCCGGTTATCGCTGCCCCACCACCCCCTGCCCCGATCCCGGCACCTGCACCAGCTGCACCCATGATGTCAGGTTGGCGCCAAATTTGAACTGGTTTGGTAAACTTGTCCCGGTCTGCTCACTCTGTGGAAATATATTTCAGAATAGGGTAAACATAAAAGTCGTTTATAGCAAAAATATTTTGTACTAGCACTGCTTTTGTCAATATGTCAGATGTTTCAGGCCCGCCAATGGGCGGTGGTGCCCCACCACCCCCCAAGCCGAGTGGTGGTGGTACCCAAGGCACACAAGCCGTGCCACCCGTACGTGGACGTGGCATTCTGAAACAGTTGCACGAGGTGCCACGCGTGCCACACTGTGAGGATTGTCGAAGGGAAATTCGGTTAGTCCGTCTTGCCCTTTTACGGTTGTAGTTTTTTCCGCTTCTTTCTTATTCTTGTGTGATGGTTTGCACATGAAATATTGAATGAATAACATCGTAATTGAGACAGTAACAATGGTCAAATACTGTACACCAGGACAAACCCACGTAATCAAAGATACGCACAGGTGCAGCAAGTGAGGTGAATGAGTAAAAATCTGACTTATTCCCAATTTGTCGGTGAACAAATACGATATAATTACTAAGTCATTAGATTCTATTGCAATCGAAAGTCCTTGAAAGTGCCCTTTCGTATTGATTGTCTGATGATGGACCAATGTCTGTGCACCCGTTTTGTTTCACCACCCTCACGTTCGAGATCGGCTTTTGAATCGAGGGTCAAATTGCTGGCTGAAAAGAGAGTGGAAAGTGCCATCAATTATTTCAGCTGTGTTGTCAAACCGGATTAAGCATGATTTCAACTTATTCTTTCGGAAACGAATGTGTATCAAATAGGTTCCATTGATCACATCATAAAGATTCTCTTACCATAAACTGCTAAACTCTGAATTGGGTGAGAAACAATTAGCAGTAAGCCATCGGTTAGCAACGAACCATTCTGTGAAACATCACCTTCGTCTCCCTCACTTGGCGGAGGCGGTGACGAAACCATCACGATCGGTGCACGGCTGTTGTTATGCTTCAGGCTCGATTGACGACGCTTTATCGAATCTGTGCAATAATCGATTTGATAAAGCAACCTCCATGCTGGCAAGCCATGGTTTTAGTTTGGTTATCGCTTCGATCAGGGTTTTTACATGGAATTTAGTGATTCTTTGGATTTTTTTGGCCCAAGATTGGACCGACACACGAACAATATTTAGATCGCATACCTTTCTTTGATCCGGACATCTTGCTTCGTAACTTCTTCGAATGCTTGCGAAGCTGCTCATGTTCCTCTTCATTCTTTCGAGGCGGCAGCGGCTCACGTAGTTTTTCGGCCAATTTCTCCGGAACCATACTGCCTTCGAAAATATCTCTCGTAACTGATAGGCTTGTCGATAGAGAGGAACGGTTACTTTCTATCTTTGGGGTTAAATTAGCGTGGTCTACATTTGGTGCGTCGTTGCCATGGTGCGTGGTCTCCTTCCGAGTTTGCGATGGGTCCCGATGCTTTTGGGCAATTTTGTCTGACACCATGGTCGCTTCAAACGTGTTGCTCATGACGGACACACTAGCGGACATCGGACGACTGCCGACAGTGACGGTAACATTTAGGGTGTCAGATGGTTTGTGCTGCGAGTTCTCTGAATCCTTCCCAGGCACCGGCTCTCTTTGTTTATGCTGAGGTTTTGAGGGCTCGCGATGTTTTTCAGCTAATTTCTCTGGCACCTTAGTCGCTTCGAACATATTGTCCATTATGACTGAGATAGTGCCGGATTGAGGACGGCTTTCGACAGCAGCACCCAGGCATTCGGTCGGTGTCAGCTCCAGGTTGTTGTCCATGTCAGGTACAGGTTCGCTCTTTTTAGACTTTGGGGGATCGCGATGCTTTTGCGCTAGTTTCTCCGGCACCATGGTTGCTTCGAACATATTGCTCATCACGGACATACTTGACGCCGGACGGCTGTTGTGGTTACTTTTGGGAGATAATCGTCGAAAAAAGGATGACATTTTTACGTCAGTATTGGCGTATTATAAATATAAAATTGGGGCTTGAGTCAGTTGATTGAAACGGATCCTCAGCAGATGTTTTAGGAGGGGCAGAAAAGAATGACTTTGGGATTATTACAAATTGACGTCAAGCTGGGACGGTCACGCAATCTGGTCGGCTACCTGGCAACCGACGATCGCCCACGAGCCAGGGCACGCACGAAACCTTTGTGGGCGGCTGAATTTGAATCCAAATACGTAGGATTAATATACATGCTTATAGTTCGTGGGAGACGGAAATGAACAACTTTTTGAAATGAATACTGGGCAGAAAACGCGCTTCACTTCCGAGAAATGGTTCAGATCAACGATGGATAGCTCCAGAGAAAAATGGCACCAAAATGCATATTATGTATGTATTGATTGCTGCTGCACAAGACTACAATACATACACACTACGTAAGGGACCTGATACAGTATATGTACTTTGGTAAAACTGCAAAAGATTTTCCAGCGGTCCGTTCATCCTTGCAATGAACAAAACGTGGTGCCCGGAGCATTTCGTGTGCGCGACACAATCGTGCGGTCGCAAGCTGTTGGACGTCGGATTTGTGGAGGAACAAGGACGTCTCTACTGCGAATTCTGCTTCGAACAACACTTTGCGCCGAAATGTGCCAGCTGCCAGCGCGCCGTGACCGGGGTAGGTGACTGTTCAGTCCAGACATTTCAGCCCCGGTTATTTGGGTCCAGCTAATCAGAGTCCAATCAGCCGTGATATCTGTGATGTTCGAAAAATTTCAATTACCCCACATCACACATTGTTTTGGAGATCAAGCCGATGTTTCACAGGATTGTCTGAACGCACTCGACAAGCAATGGCATCCGGACTGTTTCTGCTGCGCGCACTGTCGTCAGCCGTTTGGCAATTCGTCATTCTTCCTCGAAGACGGAAAACCGTACTGCGAACGAGGTTCGATTGTTTTTTGTTTGGTAATAAGTGTTGTTTGAAGTTTTTATTTATTTTTATTCTTTTGGTTTTATAAATTTTTATTCACAGATTGGAATCAATTGTTCACAACCAAGTGTGTTGCGTGCAAGTTCCCGATCGAGGCTGGTGACCGCTGGGTTGAAGCATTGGGCTCCGCTTATCACTCGGACTGTTTTACTTGCTCGGTTAGCTTCTTTTTTGTTTTTTATTTTGGTATGGGAAAATCTATGTGTATGTATTTTATTTTGTTTGCTTCTTTTCACAATTACCTAGCCACATCTTGATTTTATTTGCATTTTATTGTGTGTGATTTTCTTTACGCCCCGAAGCTTTGGTTTAGCTAACGGGATTATTGTGCAAACCTCATTTTTAATGTGTCGTAGGGTCCAAATTTATATTCGTGTTTTTGTTTGCCTTTAAATCAGATTCGTTTCACTGGTTCTGAAATATGGTGAAAATGATGAGAAGAGAAATGAATTGCTATTTGAGCTTGCTTGTGTGAAAAAATCCTTCGACGAAAATTTACAAAGTATAATATACGTTGAATGTGTCTGGTTTGTGTTTTTGTGTTCTTTGTTGACGTTTTTTGTCGATGGATGACTTTTTGGGCCCAAAGTCGTTTGGTGCTGAGAATCGCAATCACCATTTTTTTAAAATTTTTCAACAAAAACTGCTTTTATTTTGCCTTGTTTGTATGTTTGTAAATTTCCAAACAAAAATAATTGACAGGCCACGTTTACACACTCATGTTTTGCATAAATAATTAACTTTTGTTTTAGCTCACCGGTACGAAAACTTGTGAACTTTTGATTATGACCAGAAATCATATTTTGTTGTCAATGAGCACATCTGCAAGATAACAATACCTGTTTTTCAAAATGGCTCATTGTTTCATACTACA
>JASAMV010000270.1:0-15961 GCA_030248065.1 Rhynchonema sp. JSB1_4
AGCAAGATCGTTACCGTGGTCAAAGCAAACTGCATAAGGCACACCAAAGTTGTGGCCGCGCCCGTTAAGAAGTGTACCCTTGGTGTACAGTAGTTGCATAGTTGTTTCCGTTAACAAGCACCACTTGTGCAACGGTAGCCCATGTATCAAACGTAATGCTGTGTGGTTCGTTGTATTGCAGCGCACGGCGTACCACGCTCGCAAGCACGGTTTTGCGCCCAAAGAGGAAGAAATGTTCAAAACGGCCGAAGACCGCAAGAAGTCCCGGGGCGCTCTTTTCAGCAAGATCGATGCGAACGGTTGGTAGCTAGATATGCGCGTTCGATTGTAATCCGTTGATCAATCATCCTCCAACCACCAACGTTGCGTTTGTGGACAACAAATGTGTCGCATAATTTTCAACAGCTGGGTGGTACGTAATGAATCTGAACGTTTTTAACAGACTTCAGGCCATTTCCCAACATAAAGAAGCATTGTGCAAGTTACAGTACATCACACAATTGGGTGGGGCACGGCTGTGTCATGCTACGGGTAGCAACAGCACCCAAGGACTTTGCTGGCACGTTACGCTTAGCTAGGGTTCAAACGGCATCGCAAGTTCGGGCGCGGGATCGGGAGCGGGACTAACTCCATAAATTTCGGAGTCGGGATTGGAAAATATTTTAGGATCGGTATTAGTCAAAAGTTCGGGACCTGGATCTGATCTATATTTTTGATCACGTAAGAACAGAAAATTTTGTGGCTGTTTTTTCAAATTTTATGACTCGAAATCAGTTGAGTCCTTTGTTGGTGAAACTGATGCAAAAAGAGATGATTATTAGTCATTATGCAACCTGATGAAAAACATGAACTATTTTGAGTGCAAAATAACGAAGAAACTAACGGATTGCGAAAAGATTCTAATCCCGAAAAGTTTCGGGTGTGGGATTAGCGTGCGGGACCAGGATCGGAATCTTGGATTTAAAAACCCTTCGGGATCCCGAACTGCTGGACCGGAACCGGGATCTCGTTTGCACTCCAGGCGTAGCATATGCTTTAGCATTGGATTAGGTTGAGAGTTGGACTTGGGTACAGGTTCAGGCCTTGCCAAAAGAAATGAGCACAACGACCACCTTCAAGAAACGTGGGTAGCCCCAGCACGGCCACAATAGGTATAGTATCGCTACGCAATACATTAACTGGCGATGTTTCAGGTGATGGCGCTATTGCATTCAACGAGTTCTTGAAATGGGCACTGGATCACATGGTCGAGAAGGCTAAGGTGAGATCACTCGAAACTGTTTCTTGGAAGATGCTTTCCTGAGCATTGTTAAGTCACCGTGTTGGTTAGTTGCCTGTGAAATGACTAGTAAACCGCAAAAGTTGTTGGATTCAAAATGTCAACAGATTCCTGTCAAAGAGATCTACTCACCAAATTGTCTGAAGTTGCACAATGGCACGATTAATAGTATTACAGTTACCATTATATTTTTTATTTTCAGCAAGTCTAATTGTAATAAGCCTGCACTGCCGAAGAAGACAAAACGTCTCTAGGATACTTTTACTTTATTGACCAGCTTTTTTCGTTGGTTATCCATATGATAGCAAATTATTATCAGAGAGAGTGTGCTATCGATAAAATCGACTAGAATTTGTTAGACACCATTCAAACATTCTTGTACTGCCGTAAAATTGTTTCTATGCTTAGCGAATTGACTTCGACCATATGAAACATTATTGATTTTATGGCGGACATCATGTTTTACCCTGCTGTCAAATTTTACTGTATAGTAAATTTCCAATTTCATTGCCTCATGCATTTTTTACAGATGCAGGAAAACTCCCGTTCGAAGTCGAAGCAGGCAACAAGCTCAGCACACGGTCAACTAGCCGCGCAGCTGGCTCGCGTGCGTTTCAAATGTTTCAGTCACACAACCTGTGTGTGTCAGCTGCGTGGCTTGTTGACTGTGTGTGGAGCTTGTTGCCTGCCTCGACTTCGAACGGGAGTTTTCTTGCGTCTGTAAAAACGCATGAGGCAGCGAAATTAGAAACTTACTACATATATGTAGCAAAACAGCCTCAATTTTGAGAAACACCGAACACTTTTCTATTATGTCCTGGCACCATTTATCCTGACCCCATGTTGGCGTTGCGCATGTAAAATGAAATTTTGTCCGGCCATGGTTTGGAAGAGAGACATAATTTATAACAACAACTGCAAGCAAGCAACAAGCACGCCAAGTCACGAGCACGACATAACAATTTTTCACGCTTCCGCGTGTGACAAGCAAGCTCTCTCGAAAATAAGATGTCCAATTTTGGACCGGCGCTCACGAGAACCCGATTTTGTTGGTTATAAACGGGCTTGAATGCATGCCTATGTACCCACCACGTTCGAGGATGTTTGGTCTTGGTTCGGCAAAATTACTGTCGCTGCATCTTTACACGGTCAATCGAGTCGACGATTGTCGCCGTGTTGGGTTACGTGAAGCGACAAGTATCGTATCATTCAATATACATAGTGTCATGAACATTTTCTGAGGTCACCAAACTTCATTATTGAGCGATGCTGAGACTGAGAGGTGTCACTTCAGACACGAATGGGTCATTTTTCCTATGGTTCTTGAGAAATCAGGCGAAATTTAAGTCTCAATTTCCCAACGTTCTTCTGAAATATTGTACTGATGTCACACGGCAGTATTATTCAGCGCATGAACCACTTGGGTGGCAACGGCAAGGGTGCGACAAGTCAAGAGTGAGTTCCACACGTCTCAATGGACTTGAACTTTGGGTCTTATGTGGCTAAACATGGTGGAATATGAGACTGGATTGCACTTTCCTTCAAATTCAGGCCCATATCTTTGGTCAACAATGGTTCGTTAAAGTGCGGGTGGGGGCTGATTGTGGAAATGTTCTGTCTCAGACCGGAACGGCAAAAAACGACACGCGTCTCAAAACGTGCGCGCAACACACAGCGGCATAAAAGAATAACGTGTGTATATGAGCGGCAGGGCACGAGACCAATTTTTGACTGTTTTGTGTTTGTAGTGCTTCTGCCGTTCATGCCACCTTGGGTACTGTAGCATTTTGGCGCTTTATGTTTGTTGTCACTTTGTGCCTAAGCCCATCACCGATAACTTGAGATAAGAAGTGTGCATGCGCGCCTAAATGCGTGCTGGACAGTGCATGCTTGCCTCCAAATTGATTCGGCTGATTTATGATGTGCCAGCGTACACGTGTTGTGGTGGTATATTGGATGATTTTTCATATTGCTTACAGTGAGGACCCTAAAATTTTGTCCCCAATAAACGCGTTTCCAGTTATGAGAAGTGTTTGCTCACTTTGTAACAAACTGACTGCTGTTGTGCGGCCTGCGTGCATAAAGTGAATAACTGACACCTCTCAATATCTCTTCTCCTGCGATACGCTCTTGTGCGAGGATACAGTCTGAATATTCAGGCTTTTTGCATTTTATTTATGAGCTGAGCGCTTGAGTTTGAATTTGTTGCCCTTTTTGAATAATGGAGCACTACCGGAGTTTTCCATTTAAAGCCCCGGGGGCTCTAAGCGGAAATTAGGTGAAAATAAGCCCTCTGACAGAAACAGATATAAAGTAGTTAGAGCCCTCTGGGCTTTAAATGGAAACATTTCCACTTAGCGCCGCCGGCGCTTTCAACCGCGCAGGGTTTAGCCTGGTTAGCTCTGGGATCAACTCCCAATCGGGCGCGGTCACTTCACTGTATGTATATGTGCAGGGGCAACCAAGCCCTACATTCCCTGAAAAGGGCAGGCAGCAGCTTGCTGCTAAGTAAGAATGGATTTTTAGTTTATTTCCCATTGCGAACCTGTCATAATAAAACCAATGCTGCTGTTAATACTGGACTAACCTCATCAGTTGTTTACCTGGTTCTGCACAAATCTTACTTCGGGTCTTTGAAACTTAATAAAACGCATCCACGTACATACTGTATGTATGTGTGTCGAACTGCCTCTCAATCAAGGTGTATAGTAGGCTCACCTTAAGCAAACAAAACGTTGAAGAACTCACGATGTGCACATTTTGTAAGGGTTCCTAGGGATATTGGGTACTGCGGATCGTGGCGGCCCTTTGCACAGTTCAGACTGTTTGAGAGCAGATGAAGATTGGAAACCCCAGCAATGCTGAAATGAGAAGAAAACAGCGTTTCTGGATTTCAGGCAAACCAACTACAGTACTTAAAGCCTAAATACTGCAGGCTTGAGCCTGCGGCTTCCCGAGCCTTTATTTGGGCTCAGACCTGATTCCCCAGCTTCCCTCACACACACAACGAGGGAGAGACGATAAGTCTCTTTTTTGTAAAACAACCATACCGTTTCATTTTATCGCCTTGGTTTTCCCCTTGCTGCTTTATCCTATTCTTTACCAAATGCTGGCACCTGCAGCCACGACATCATCGTTTTGACACACTGCATTGTTTGAATTGACATTTGACACCAGCAAACAGCCGTCCTTACAACATCGTTGGCTGCCTTTATCGTACCTAACGGTGTTCTTACGACTAACTTACTTATCGTACAGTTTAGTAGCTGCGTTGCTGTCGAAATGGTGCCAATGCATAACTCACCTACTGGAACCTTATGGTTTCTCCGACATAGGGAGCAGGGCTACTAAAGTTCTAGATGGAGCTGTGTCCATTCCCAGGTATACACACGGTTTTCAAACTTTGTTCTCATAATTTAGTTTTATTTAGGTTCCCACGCTATAATTTCAGTGCAACACATCGGGAGCTTTTGATAGAGCATCGTACGAGGTAGCAAGTATGCAACAATGATACAACAATAATATACGTCAGGATTTTTCCACAGACTAGTATGTGGTGTATTTGGTACCGATTGAGCACCAGTAATCCAAGTGACACCCCATAACACAGGCGCTTTTAAATGTGTTTTTGCTCTCCAAAGGCCGTCGAATTGGAATAATGATTGAAAAGGTCAGCTGCTCGGTGGAAGTGGAGTCTGAAACCACCCAAAAAGCTGTTAGCACCATTCTGTGAGGCAATGTATCTTCGAGACTCGTGTAGGTACCTACATACCTACCAAGATGTATGTTTTTATTAACGTCTTTCGTCCGTTTTCAGCCTGCCGTCGATAGAGTGACTGCCTGCTAAATTGCAACATTTTAGCGGCTTCGTATAACCTGGCTATTCAGCTGGCGCTATCAATCAAATTCAGCAGTCAACTCGCGCCATAAAAGTTGTTATTCTTAATCGACCATTTCCCCTGTCTGAAATTGTAGTACGGTGGTTTCCGCTTTTCAACCGCAACGAAAACATGTAGTGAACTTCAACACCTCGCTGGTGCGCCTTTGGATTCGGTTAAAGGCTTGGCTGGAAACGTATGTGCATCAACACACAGAACTTGAGCTCATTCAATTCCATTGAATTCACAAGCAGGTAGTAGTCAAAGCAGTGCAGCTCAAACCTGTCTGATTTTAGTGCGTAACCTCCAATTTATGCTGAGTCCACAGTTGAGTTGTCGGTTTTGTGCTTGTTCTGTTGTAACTTTAATGTTAGTTTAACACTGTGGTGCGTCATGTGTAACAGATTAGACTCTGGGACGAAAAATAGTGCCAGTGGGCACCAAAGCTGTTTTATTTGTGTCTCGGGTCGCTCTATCTCATGTATCACACCCATAATTCGCATTACGCACCTGATTAACCACGCCCTTATTGACAGTGTGTCGATAAAGTGCATAGTTTAATAACGCATAGCTGTGTCATGACATAAGGTACCGTGAGAAGCCGAACTGAGGTAATCTTGGTACCGGTACCCAAAATCTCGACAATTTAGCGATTACAGGCGTAAGGTAATCAAATTGAGCGTATGTGCCTCCACGTTGGATACGATCACTGTGCGTAACGACGTTCGGCTGACACATCGAGGACATTACCTCACGTTTCACATTGTCGCCCCTCGGTATATGAGATTGTGCTTGTGGAATTTTTTCGTACGTGTACCCTCACAAGTTTAGTTAATTAATAGTAATAATCCAAGAGTTTGTCCATCTTATTCATACGTTGCTCAAAAGCTGAGCTTATCGTCTGATAACCATTGTACCTCCCACATTGCAAAGCCTGCGTGAGCCATGTGTAATGAGAAAGCCCAGGTGTCTGCTGGCGTGCTTTGAGAGAGCTTGGCTTTTTTTTTAACCTGTCCGTACATTTTAGCATACAAACGATATGCAAAGCACAAACATTAGCTTTAATCTGGTGGCGCCACATAAAAATTTGAGACGGGAGAGTATCGGGTACCTCGCTGGCAGTGCAGTACTAAGTTTGCTCTGTAACAAATCAAGACTGATAGACCTAACAACCATTAAGTGAACAACGCAATGTTATTTCGGCGACAATGTATGATCCATTAGTTATACAGGGGTTACCATGGCCTAATGCGGTTTAGGCACCCTATTCATCATTTGAGGTACTAGATATATGAGACCAGTTCGTGCTTGCCACAGCAAGGCCACCAGGTAACAGCACCTAAAGTTGTGACCTGAACACATGTACACACTAAAAAAAACTTTCGGAAGCACTAAAAATGAATTTGTCGCACCGTTTCTTGGCTGCGAACTATTCCACCTTGGTGTGTCTGTAGCTTTCTTTGACATGGATCTCAAAGCATGCATGGTGGTACTGCTACTACTAGCTTACTGTACATCTGAGCTTGTGTCAGGCATGTACAGTATAGTATCTGCTTACGCGTTCACCTAAAAGTGCCAGTTTAATCAACTGACCGCATAACTTGCGCACAATTTACTACTGCTGCCTCTTAATAACACACTGCGCAAACATTCTGAATACCTAATTCGCCTGCTGTTAACAAGCAACCACATCGACAAACCTTCGCTTCCCGGAAAGCCAAGGGCTGGCATTCTGGGAGCTTTACAGCGGAAATATACCTGGGGCGTACAAAATTCTGTTTGCAAATAATTTCCGTTCAGCAGTAATCCGTACCTCAGTTGAGACGAATTTCAAAACAAAAAGCTTCACCGGTTTATTCGGAATATGAAAATGTCCCCATTACGTTGATTACGCTGAGTAGGATTTGGGTGCCTTTATTAAGATTGATCGGTCTTTGTGAGAGCACCTTTTTCAATTTAGTTCGCCCGCATGTTGCCTATCGGTACACCCTCACGAAGAAAGATACATTTTATCTCCATTTGGTTCAAACCAGTGCCTGGAAATGAAGATTAATCAAGAGAGACCACATCGATGGCGGCCTCGTTCCTGTTACGCTAATGTGTACCTAGCTCTTCTCCGTTTTCCTCGCAGGTCCGAACCTTACGTCTAAAGTCAAGCCAATAAAAGGACTCTCTGGTGCCCTTCCATGTACCCTCAAAGCTTACTATACTTGAATGAAGATTAACTTTTATGGCATATCTCTGCCTTTGTAGAACGGTTGGTTGACCACTTTCTCAGCAAAAAGTGTATTCTTTTGAAAAACGCTTCCCTGTGGGTTCGTTCTCGATAAACTCTAAACGTTGTTTGATACTAAAACATGCAAAGAGCTAGCGAAGGTAGTGGGACTCACACCAAACATGTCACAGGAAGAAAACACGCACACATTGGTTGTTTTCTTCAATGCAGCTTTTGTCTCAACGTCTGATCTTGTACTGTACATATGCTGTATGTAGGTCCTCTGTTAACAAGATCCTGTTGTTACCTGCAGTACATCGTAACCGGTCATGATTCGCGCTCCGATAGTTTTGCCGCTGAACAACAGTCAAATAAAAATCGAGCTATGTATACTGTACGCATGACAGGCTCGTGTGTATAGTCCATCCACCAGCTCATGGCACTTTGTGTTGCTGCTGGCTGGTTTGTTCCCTTCCTCCACGTCCTAATGAAAGAGAAATTGAGTTTCCAAAAAAATTATTTTGCTCCTAAATTGCTGTTTTTATGAAATCGACGTTTTTAATCGATTTTAACTTAGTTTAATTTGAAATTTGATCGAATTCAATCGTTTTCGACACATTTTCTTATTTTTTAAGTTTTTTTTGCAAAATCGCTCACGCTCAATTTCTCTTTCATTAGAACGTGGAGGAAGGGAACAAACCGGCCAGCAGCAACACAAAGTGCCATGAGCTGGTGGACGGACTATACTTGTTATTAGTGACAACTATGTATGTATGTACATATCCTTGGCCTTTTTTTTGTAGCCCTAAATCAGAGCCGCGGTGTTGGCACATGCCTGGAATACCTCGCCTGAAACTCAGTCAGCGTGAATTATGGTATCAGTTGTGACATCAAATGTCCAGCCGACGAAAATTTATGGCTAAGATTGTAGTCGCACTGCGGTTTAATTGCTCCGCCCCGCTCATGAGCCCGGATAATTCAGACATCAATCGCTTTGTCGCATCAAAATACGAGCTGTTTTCGGTTGATGTGTCGGACAAAGCCAGGGCGAAATTTTTAGCTTTTTGCCAGCTGAGCGACAAAATGTCATAATGGTCACACCGCATTGTCAACAATGTTGATTGTCACTGATGCGCTGAGCTTGTTTGTGGGTAGTACGTATGTATAGTCCATCCATCAGCTCCATTTTCTTTCTCTGCCCACCTTTTCCTTCCCTCATTCAAAAAAAAAAAACCAAAAAACAAAAAAAAAAAACAAAAACCCCCAACGACCACCACAAAACCAAAAAGTACGTACGTATTGTGTGTGCTCGATTGCGTATGTAAGTGCATTTCGCGTTATACTTTGTGTCATTTTTGTTGCTCTGGTTTACATAGTGCAATATCAAATGTACTATGCAAGTGCACATGATGCGGCGTTTCCATTTTAACAACTACCTTTGTTTGTTTTCCATTATTTTCTGCTAAATTTCAGCGCTGTGCTTGACCAGCGTGTGCCATAGTTCTGCAAATGCCAATCGAATGGAGCCCAAATGTTATTCGGTAATATCACCAACGGCCGTAGAGTGACTATCGGTTACAACGATAACGATCATAGCCAACCAATCAATTATTCGTCAATCAAATTCTTTATTCAATATTTGATTTGGTCAATTGTTCTGCTGCCGACCGGTGTGTTGGCTCGCTACTACGACGACCGTTCTACGGGTACTAGTAAGTTTTGGACATAAAGTTTCATTCTCCGTTATTTCTTCGACTTTTGATGATTTCCTATTTTAATACTTTCAGGACAAACATTCCGCTGCTACAGCTGTATGTCGCAATTCTACGAGTACGCCTGGGACGTGCTCAGGCCGGTCTATCACAAACCGCGATCCTTCTCCGATCAGTGCAATTACAATCCGCCCAAGAATTTCACCGTTTTCCCGGTCGGCATGGTGCTTTGCAAAACTGCGTGCGTGAAAATATATGAACGCACCACTATTGGAGGTCAGTGACTTTGAAAGTTACATACAGTCACGCTACGCCAACACGAGCCCGATTTCGAAGCTGGCAGGATGGTGAAACATTCAATCGCGGCTGCTGATCTGGCAAATGTGACACGTTGAAGAATGCAACATGGGGGCATGAGGATTTTCTCTTTCTTTTCGTTTTGCAAGCGCAACACCTCCGAAATCGGGCTCGTGTTTGCGTGGTTTGCCTTTACAAAGTTTGGCTACAAAGTTATGGTGTGTTTATGAGAAGTCAGTCTTGTTCATGTCAACCACATGAAGCATCTTGTTTTCTCAGTTGGAAATATTGACATGAGGACGTGAGGAATTTTTTCATGCGAGGCAGTACCGGACGCTAGGTATTGACGCACGATCCCCAGATTAATTCAACACGGATGATCCACAGGCAACAGTTATTCTTTGTCAAACAACGAACAACCATGCATTGACAGGTGTCTACGTCAACGGCTTTATCCGTGGCTGTTACGACAATCTGCTGCATCGTGGATTCAATCCCGGTGTAGCAACCGCGCATGGATGGTTCGGACGGACACAACCCGCGTGCTTTCGGTATAAAAGGTAAGCACAACACGGTATATGTATTCGCAGTCTGAGTGTTTTTAAGGTGCACGTAAGGATCCCTAAATTTGAACGCAGGCACTTCGACTGGGCCTGTGACGACTGCGGCTTGACCACGGCGATGGCAAATTTTGCCTGTATCATGACTTGTTGGAGCGCTAAATTGCGACCAGCGCTTGTAAAAGTAGTCGCTTTATTGTATGTGTAGTGCAATAACTTTTACGCTGGTCAAAATTAGTGCTCCAACTCCATCGCAAAATAGTTCAAGCAAACATTGCAGTTACCTGGTCACAGTCGCGGCGAGGTGCTTGCTTCAAATTTTATGCTGTTCATGGCTTGCCTGTGTCTCAAACGCTTCGTCGTGCCAGGTCCGAGATCTACATGGATGCAGACAAGAGCGTGCCGCATGAGACTGACGACATCGTACTCTGCGTATGCAGTTGGGATCGTTGCAACACCGTGCAGTCATCGGCCAGCAGCAGTCTTGTGTTCACCACCAAACACAACAAACGGACCACGCAAACATCGGCCGGTTTCAGACTCGAACTATTCTATTTCTCAACCAGATTTGTGCTTAGTGACGCAAGAGTGACATTGTTGCTCATGATATGGGCGTGTATGCTTTGGGCTCGGTGACATAGCTGATTGGACCTTTTTCAAGATTTTGCAAACCTATTTTCGGTGTGCCGCGGTGTAACTTTATAATATTGACTCTCTGCAAATGGTTTTGTTGCATCACAAGTTTTTTTATTTATGTGTATTTTTACCGAGATAAAAAGAGTCCATGTCAAGATTGGGACCGCCGTCATCAATGTTATTTTGGAAAATTTCCAACAACACTCTATGTTTTTGCGTATGTTTCAAAAAATTGGCTACTAAACTGTATGTATGTATGTATGTAAGTATACAAGTTATCAGGGGAAGACGAGGGAGGTGTATCAGGGGTTTCATGAGGTTGACGGTATCAAGTATAAATGGTCCACCACAGGCTTACATGGCGTGAACAAGAGCATAGGCTGACAACAGTACAACTGTTTCCTTGATTTTTAAGGCTCGGCTTGTCCGACCAGACAACTAGTATACCGTTACTAACGGTATACCTTCCTTTTGCGAAATGATCGGGGGACCAGCCACGTTCGGTCACATGTATGTGTAGCATTCACCACGTTGAGGTGAAATGAGATTTGATCCTTAATTTCTCAGTCATGACTGTGAGGGATTATGTGAGACCATCCGTCGCCCTTGACGTGAAGCTGGGAAGGGCGACGGGTGGTCCCAGTCTCCCTCTAAGAGGGGCGGATGGTCCCAAAATGAAGGGCGACGGGTGGTCCCAGTCTCCCTCTAAGAGGGGCGGATGGTCCCAAAATGAAGGGCGACGGGTGGTCCCAGTCTCCATCTAAGAGGGGCGGATGGTCCCAAAATGAAGGGCGACGGGTGGTCCCAGTCTCCATCTAAGAGGGGCGGATGGTCCCAAAATGAAGGGCGACGGGTGGTCCCAGTCTCCATCTTGGAGGGGCGGATGGTCCCAAAATGAAGGGCGACGGGTGGTCCCAGTCTCCATCTAAGAGGGGCGGATGGTCCCAAAATGAAGGGCGACGGGTGGTCCCAGTCTCCCTCTAAGAGGGGCGGATGGTCCCAAAATGAAGGGCGACGGGTGGTCCAGTCTCCATCTAAGAGGGGCGGATGGTCCCAAAATGAAGGGCGACGGGTGGTCCCAGTCTCCATCTAAGAGGGGCGGATGGTCCTAAAATGAAGGGCGACGGGTGGTCCCAGTCTCCATCTAAGTGGGGCGGATGGTCCTAAAATGAAGGGCGACGGGTGGTCCCAGTCTCCCTCTATGAGGGGCGGACGGACCCAAAATGTAGGGCGACGGGTGGTCCCAGTCTCCATCAACGAGGGTCGGATGGTCCCAAAATGAAGGGCGACGGGTGGTCCCAGTCTCCATCTAAGAGGGAAAAAAAAAACGGATGGTCCCAAAATGAAGGGCGACGGGTGGTCCCAGTCTCCATCTAAGAGGGGCGGATGGTCCCAAAATGAAGGGCGACGGGTGGTCCCAGTCTCCATCTAAGAGGGGCGGATGGTCCCAAAATGAAGGGCGACGGGTGGTCCCAGTCTCCATCTCGGAGGGCCGGATGGTCGAAATATGAAGTGCGACGTGTGGTCCCAGTCTCCCTCTAAGAGGGGCGGATGGTCCCCAGAAATGGAAGGGCGACGGGTGGTCCCAGTCTCCCTCTAAAGGGCGGATGGTCCCAAAATGAAGGGCGACGGGTGGTCCCAGTCTCCATCTAAGAGGGGCGGATGGTCCCAAAATGAAGGGCGACGGGTGGTCCCAGTCTCCCTCTAAGAGGGGCGGATGGTCCCAAAATGAAGGGCGACGGGTGGTCCCAGTCTCCCTCTAAGAGGGGAGTATGGTCCCAAATGAAGGGCGACGGGTGGCTCCCAGTCTCCATCTAAGAGGGGCGGATGGTCCTAAAATGAAGGGCGACGGGTGGTCCCAGTCTCCCTCTAAGAGGGGCGGATGGTCCCAAAATGAAGGGCGACGGGTGGTCCCAGTCTCCATCTAAAGGGACGGATGGTCCCAAAATGAAGGGCGACGGGTGGTCCCAGTCTCCATCTAGGAGGGGCGGATGGTCCCAAAATTAAGGGCGACGGGTGGTCCCAGTCTCCATCTGAGAGGGCCGGATGGTCCCAAAATGAAGGGCAACGGGTGGTCCCAGTATCCCTCTAAGTGGGGCGGATGGTCTCAAAATGAAGGGCGACGGGTGGTCCCAGTCTCCCTCTAAGAGGTGCGGATGGTCCCACATTAAAAACAGACAAAACTGGAGTAATAAACCTGACAACACGTCAGACAATACAAGGCAAGCAACATAAGCAAGTTTGTAGAGCAACCAAAGAGAAACACATTGCAACGGATCAGGCGCATGGTGTTACGTTGTAATAGGGGATTAGTGGCTGGAAGTCACAAAACAAAGTCACACAAGCTCAACGTCAAAGTTCACCGTCAAACTCAAAGTCACGTGTAACATGACGGTGAACTTTCACCAGTTCACCGTCAAGCTTACCGTCAAGTTCACCGTCAAGCTCACCGTCAAGTTCACCGTCAAGTTCAAAGTCAAGCTGAACGTTTCGCTCTCACTGGCACAAAACAATGTTTCACTGAAAGACAGTGCTCTGCTGCACAGCTGTAGTGTGTTGCTACAGCACAGCGTGCGCTGATTATAACGTTGTGAAGAGGCTAGTTTGGTTGGCCGATAGTTTTCCATTCCCGTTGCAAGCCTGACGTTGAACTTGACGGTTAACTTGACGGTGAGCTTGACGGTGAACTCGTGATAGTTTACCGTCATTTTACACATGACGTTGAGTTTGACGGTGAACTTTGACGTTGAGCTTGACGGTAAGCTTGACTTTGTTTTCTGAATTCCACCCAATGTATAATACACCTCTGTATTATACCGGTATATACCATGCCTGTTATGCTCACAGAGGCAAATTCCATAAACTTCTGTTCAGGTGAAAAAATTTATGCGGAAATGCCTTTTTATATCTGTCAACAACGCACAACACGACTGCATCGAAAATACCAGGTCCTCCTTGTGTGGAGATTGGGACCATCAGTCGCGCTTGAAAACGCACCCCTTCAGAGGGGCGGATGGTCCCAGGGAGGGTTTCACGATAAACCGGGCAGAATTTTTCGGACACCAAAAATAAAATTTTAGGTCTGAACTTATCTGCACAGCACCGGTTAGCAAGCCTGCTCTCTGTGCAAAATCGCAACCTGTCCAATTTTTGTTTTTGCCACACGTGCAATTGTATTGTATGTACATACATAATGCGTGTATTTTGGCAACATTACACAAATTTGCAGCTGGGAACACAAAAAAATTTTTGTCAAGACACCGACCAAGCCAGTGTACATGGCAACAGAGACACAGCAGCATGCCGTTTATTTTGCATGGTGGAGACAAAATTGAAACTGTTGACTGCAGCGTGTGTTAAAGATTTTCTTGTGCTGGTCTGGTCCAGCCACAGTCCAGAGAATAACAGAGGTGGCGTGATGCTCACCCGGTTTGCTGTCTTGTCTCATAAACACAACACACGGCCTTTTCCTGCTTTGGTGCTGTTGCGCTTCACATCGACACCGTTAATTTCCGGAAATTTAATATTTGCCGTTTATCCACGTTCGCATTTGCGTGTTTATTTTGTATGTTTTCATGTTTTCACCATTGCTCCATCCAATCTAGCCAGGTTTGGACCTGCTGGGACAGTTTCATAAAATATGACTGTACAATGTGAGCATCAAAGTAATCTTGTTTTCTCATCGGATTTTTCCACGAAGCTGCAACGTGTTTGCTGGTTTTGATAAAGCAAACCATACAAAGCGAGAACAACCCAACCCAAACAGGAAAACAGTCAGCGTTTTGCGTTATTTGTGAACATACTGCTTTCAATCAATCGGTAAAGCTCGACTCTGAACTTAACGCGGAAGATCAACTGGCTGTAAATAACCCCAAAATTGTAGATAACGAAATTTCCAGACAGCCGACACCGAGCCACGCCACCTACTTTCGCTTTCACTTTGTACCTGTGGGTGCTTGTTCGATATTAGGCGTTGCTTAAACGTTGCTCAGCAGAAAAAAGGTTTGACTTACATAGTTTCAAAGTGTTGCAGATTCAAAGAATTACCAAAATGGAGCCCGAAGAAGCAGATTTCACTGTTTTGCCCAAGGATCCACTGTCCTATGATTATGCCGTCATACTACCGTTTGAGTCAGGGTACAACATGCAGAATGCAACCCGGTGGATGCAACAGAACTGGACTCAGAGCATCGGGTGAGTTTTGGATGTTTGGGAAAAGTGTTTCTGCGGTCCGACCCTTCGTAACGCCACACAGGAATGCCTGTCATCTCTTTTTTCCCCATCCTCATCATAAGGTCTAGGTATATGTATATCAAACTTGATGATCGGATCGAACCCGCCTTGGTCACGTCACAATTTTGAATTAACAACCTTGAAAGCTTTTTGACATCACTGGCGTGACCATTGTGAGACTGATATTCTTAGTTCAAAACGTGGCGTAACTGAAGCAAGTCTGGATCCATCGCCAACTTCGATATTGACCAACACAACAATACTTGTTCAGTGTGGCCGTAATCTACGTGCTGGTGATCTTCGGTCTGCAGCATTACATGTCGTTTCGCAAACGTTTCACTCTTGCGACACCGCTCATAGTATGGAACACCATGCTCGCTGCATTTAGTATTTTTGGTTGGTTTTTAGGTTTTTGGTTGATTCTTGAAAATTGGTTACCTTGTAGCCTTGGATGAATCTCAAACTCGCATCATTGTTTCAGCGGCTATTCGTATGTATCCCGAGTTTGTTGCCAGTCTAGGACGTGGCTACGGGTACAGCGCCTGCAACAACAGTTATGCTCAGGTGCGCAATTATCATTCTTAGCATTATTAATTGAAATATATCTTAGTGTGGAAGATATAACATTTTAAACATGTACTTCAGGGCATCACGCTGTTTCTCGGCATGGGAGTTTACATATGAGCAAAATTGTTGAGCTCGGCGATACGATATTCATTGTGCTGCGAAAGCAACAGTTGATGTTCTTACATTGGTGGGTTGTTTTTTTGAGCTTGCGGTATTGTATGGACTTTGGCATTGCAGTTAACAAGCGTGTTGCGTTGTTCTATGCATCCCACCCTCACATGCCAGCATCTACCAATGTTTGCTGTGCTCAAACGAAACATCAGGTTTTATTTATCACTTGCGTCTATATGTATATGTATAATTCACGTCTTGTACAGACGTTATTGGCCAATGTCAGACTTGGTGATGGGATCTGCCCTGGATCACGTGACATTTTTAAGGGTATTTGAGATTAATTTCAACTAACATATAAAGTTTGCACCTGGAAGTGTTTTTGAGACAAAAAACCTATGTATACTGTAGGTGAAACTGTCGATGAACAACTCTCATGCTTATAAGCGGGTGGTGTTCGAACACGGGATTCA